>BPLR01000800.1:0-24220 GCA_021605095.1 Caerostris extrusa | reverse complement strand
CAGTAATGATTTGAATTAGAATAACAAAAAGGATAATCTTTACAATAATTGGGTAGAAAAAAATTGTTCTTCAACAATCGAATTGTTATCTAGCAGTGCGCAAAATTAAATATTTTTTTTCTTCTATTTGATTTAAAAATCGTCTCGATGTCAAGAATCGATTAGTATTTTTAATAAATTTATAGTGAAATGTGATTGAAATGGCTCAGAGAACTTGCAAAGTGAATATTTTTAATTATTGATTTTGCAAAAATATTATTTTAGAAATTTGAAAATATGTATACTGTCGAAATGTTTTGATTTTGTTCCTTATGTGAAGAATGTTTCGAACGAAAAAGATTAAGAAGATTTCAATTAATTATTCTTAATCGAGTAAAAGTTAGCAATTCAAAGATAATTCGAATTATTTTCTTCTTAATGCAGAATAATTAAAATCTAATTGCATTAAATATTGCCAAAGGATGATATCATGTTCCTTTCAAGTAAAACATTCTTCATGTACACGAAAAACCGTATAACATGGTTAGTATGATGTTTAATACGGAGTATGTCTCCCGGAGAATGCAATACAGGCCATACAACGCCTAGGCATGCTGAGAATCAAATTATCAATCTGATCTTGGGGGAATATTACACCACTCATCAAGCAAAGCCCTGCGAAGTTCCGGTTGACAGGTGGGAGGGGGTTGACGGGCTGCAATTCGTCGGCCAAGCATATCCCACACATGCTCTATTGATTCAAGTCTGGTGAGTATGCTAGCCGATCCATACGAGTGATATCCTCCAATTGAAGGTATTCGTCTACTATGTTTGCACGGTGAGACGGGCGTTGTAATCCATACACAGAAATTCAGCACCCATGGCGCCCCGAAACAAACGTACATGTTGTTCCAGAATGACATCCCGATAGATGTGGCCTGTCATCGTTACACTCTGAACATGCAGGTAAGTTCTGGAACCAAGAATAATTCCTCCCCCAAACGAGCCATCCTGCACCACCGTAACGGTGTCGTTCAATGGTGTTCTCTTGGTGGTAACGGGTACCAGACTGCAAACTAAACCTGGACTCGTCGGAAAAACATCACACCAGGCCATTGTTGCGGTGTCCACAATGCATGCTCTCTACTCCAGGTTAATCGCCGGCGACAGTGAGTTGCGGTAAGTGGAACACATCTGACAGGCCTACGAGCATATAGACCAATGTGCCCTAAGCGTCTGTATACGGTCTGCCTTGAAACTGTCGTATCGGTAGCTGAAGAGAGCTGACGAGACAGGTCTGATGCTGTGCTCCGTCTGTTTCTTTTGGCAGTAACTGCTAAATACCGGTCCTCATTCGGCGTTGTGACTCGGGGGCGACCTGAGCTGTAACATCTACTCATTATTACCATCATCTTGGAATCGTTGCCAAAGCTTGGAGATTACACTCAAGGCGATTCCAAGTTCCTCGGATACTTCCAGCTGGGTACGTCCACATTCCAGTCGTCCGATAATTTCTATCACGTAAAAATTCATCCAAATGCTTCCCTTTGTGCCATATCTATGCGGCTATTGCACTGAGAGGCTTTTAAAGCGCTTGTGAACAATTTTACTTCTTTGCCACCATTCATATACCCCTCCCTTACACCTCGTCATTGTGACGTACTATCCGAATATCTGATGGTTTCCTGTAATTTTTATATTCTTCTTCAAGATGTGTGTGATAATTCTACAGGTGAATTTTTATTTTAGAGTTTACTTTCTGTGTGATTCTGAATTATCCTTAATTTATGGACATGAGTGTATATAACCTAGTGTTGCCCAGTTACAGAAAATAACATATCTTTAGTTTGGCAATTGTTTTAAGATGAAAAGTAAACAATTATTCCAGAATTAAATTTTCATAAGTTTTATTTTTATTTTATCGATGAATTCCTATCTAGAAAAAACCATACTAATCGATTTAAATACCCTGGCCCATCTGAAAATAAATTACATAGATTTTTATTTGAAGGATGAAAATGTCTTATTCAAAAACAATTATTACTAATAATATAGCTTGGTTTGGCGCTCTACAATAATTTTAAACACGCTTTAGGTTAATTAGACCTTGACTTATAGCTTAACGTGGATTTAGAACAACCAACACACAACCCTGCGAACGCCAGGATTTGAACCTAAAGTCTGTGGTGCCAAAGGCCAGAGAACAAGCCAATTAGGCAGCAATATTTCTTGGTTTTCCGATTTATCGAAAAATTATAATGATGAACACTATAATAATGCATAATATAATAATGATCAATATTATAATAAACGATATAATATGATAATAAAGGATATTATAACGAATAATATAACGTAATAATAAATATGCCTGTTATAGCAAGCATACAGCTGACTATGCGAAAAACATGAACTTTTTCTAATTTAATCTAGTAATTCTTAGGGATTGCCCTTAGGCATATAATTAGAATAACAAAAAAGGATAATTTTTTGCAGTAATTGGGTAGTAAAAAATTTTTTAATAATCAAATTGTCCTTAAGCAACTGCACGAAATGAAATTGTTTTTTTTTCTTTCCTTTATGTGATTTAAAAATATCCTTTTGATGTGAGTAATAAATTAGAATTTTTAATAATTTCATTTGAAATCTGACTGAAGTGGCTAATTATTAATTTTTTTTTCTTAATTACTATTCTTTTTTTTTTTTGCAAATAATAACATCTTAGAAATTTTAAAATATTTATGGGGCAAAATGTAAATTAATTAAATTTGTAAATATAAAAAATATTTTATTGTAATTTCGAATTGAATTCAAGGTGCGCTGGAAACTGCAGTCGTTTGAAAACAAATGTGAAATCGGTAGAGAATTTCGGGATACGCGAAATCAATATATATTCACTTTTACTTTTTGCGCTAATAATTGTTATTTCAATCACATTTGGCATTAGAAAAATCTGGTTCCAATGCACAATTTTAGAATATCTAAATTTCGGAGAAGCATTATTGGGGATTTCAAATTTAATATTTGTATTCCATCTCATCTGACTCCAATGAATTAAATAAGTCTACTGAATAGTACATTCAGCACATCAGCGGGTGGTGATCGAAAGACTGGCAAAAATTTTCAAAAATCACCTACTAACAGTACAAGAGATTCTTCCATTGATCGGTTCTCTCAAATATCGCATAGTACCATCAAATTCTTCAAGATGTTTTTTATGTGCTATGGTGCATTCATCGAAAATAATAAGTTTGCATGTGTTCAGTACTATGTTCATCCCTGAACTTTTTGCAAGTAAGAGTTTCAGCTTTTTGTAAATTCAGTAGTAGTATAACAGCTGAATGTGCAGTGCCACCACCATCAAGTAGCGTTGATGAAATCCATCATGATGCTACAGCAACTCCCATCTCAATCTGCTTTCGAATTCAGGCGAGCATCAAATTGAGAATAAATCTTTTCCAGTACCTCCTAGTGCGTCAAGAAAAAAAGTCCACCATTTCCGTTTGCAGCGCTGTGTGTTAAGCGAATCATTGATCAGCAATTAAAAAGCATGGAAGCTAACCAACCTCTTATTGTATGTCTCGTAATGTGCCTATATCTTGAACTCTAGTTCTGTCACGTGTATGTACAGGCAATCCAAGCTGATAAAGACTTTTGTTGTTGATGGATATACATCTGACTTCAAGTGATATGAGTGCTTCATGACAACTGAAAATGATATATCATTATATTCAAATTCGTTCTACGTGATTGCGAAATATGTCTATATGTCTTCACTTAGACTCTCCTTATGCTTTTTTTTCCAAGGACTTTTGGGACATAAGGTGCACAAATTGTTAAAATGACAGTAAATAGTGTTCATATTTATTGTAAAAAACACGGAAGAGGTGTTTCTGTCTCCCAATGTTGATCACTTTTAAGCAAGCCAAGTGTATGAATTTTTATGTGTCTGATATACTATACCATCAATGATTTTCAAGAATTTTTATGTGTCTGATATACTATACCATCAATGATTTCCAAAGATTGAAACGATGTAGGTCCTTGTCGGAAGCTATATCCTGAAATAATAGTATTCGATGTTATCTAAATATACGTATTCTATATTCGATATATATATATTTATAAATATTTCGAATAATAAAAATAATTTATCTGATGAATAAATAAATTAATAATATATTATTTTTAGTTAATAAACATATTAATTTTTTAAACATTTTAACAATCGAATATCTTACTGAGACTTTGAACTCCGAACTAACAATTATTGATATAATACGAGTTTTGCTTATCTTTTATTTTACCCTATAATCCATTTCATTAGTTTTTCTTCCTAGTTTATATGCCCATCGAAAAATCATCATGTTGTCCAGAGAACAATTTTTGAATTTAGACGCTAATATGAGTATTAATACTCCTACACGCACAGACGGGATTTTTTTGTGAAGATCTTTTTGCATGCAAAACTGAAATAAATTGTTTTTAATGTAGATTTGCATACCAGACAAGGTAACTAAGGTGAATTTAAGGCTATTAAATAGAGGCTAAGGCAAACAAATAGATGTTAAGGCAACTTGATAGATGCAAACTTTCTATTTCGAAGGTGATGGAATCGCTTATCACAGGAGTGGTTTATGTTCGTAATGAGCCGTACATGTTTAATCTTGTTCGTGCGTTCCTGTGATTATTTGGTAGTTGAATATTTGCTTTTAACGAGGGAAGGTATTATTTGTTCTCTCTTTTGTTATGGTAAGATTAATATGGTTAGCTACTCAAAGCACTAGCATCTTTGTGATCTTCAAAGTTAAAACAATTTCCCTTAAAAGCCTCTGAGACTCTGATTTCTGTAAATAATAGTCAGCACAGTTCACCATCTGGATATAAAATAGTGACCTACTTGTTGCAGATGGTAATTAGAAATTTATATATAGTGTGCCTATAACTATTTGAAGGTTTTTAAATACACCCTGACTTCAAAAAGTTTGAGAACCTCTGATTTAACCCCAAAATTAGACAATTGTGCATGATAAGAAGTCTTAAATAACATTTGCTTTTGTTGAACATATTGAGGCTCTGCTTAGAATATCAGGACCTGTTTGTATTCTCAAAATCATGATTATTTTTACTCAGCCATTTTTTATATTTTCTCTTGATATATTTTGTGAATTTTTCCGATATTTAAATATACAAATTTTATTTATATATTTACCTATGAAGCGTACAAAGCAAATTACACATACCTTCCTAGTACTAATAAGACCAGAATTTATCCAATTTAATGTATGAAGCAGAATGTATTATCATGACAATATTGTGCTGTAATTACATAAATTAATAATACTATGCTCAAGTTCAATGACTATTTGCAAAATTCTTTTTCTTTATATTCTATTTATTGAATGATATATTTCTCATTTTATACAAATTATGGTTTTCAAGTTAAATACACCCTGAAATACATCTGGTTACAAGCTAAACTTAGTAACCCGATTTCGAAAGATAAGGCATATTGTCAGATAGCAGATTTCTGTTTGCGTGTGTAGGCACGCGATTTTGCCTCATGAAAGAATGCAAATTTTCAATTATCTCCTGGCTGATGCCAATCACAGAACAGCACCTTCTGATGTGACTGCGATTAAACAAAAATTTAATATTATGTTTTCATGAATTAGTAAAATTGGATTATTTCATGTCATAAAAGAAATCTCTGACAACAAATGAAAGTTCTTTCTCTGACAACAAAATGATAATTTATGTGATAAATGTTTACTTGTGTTCAGATATGAAAAGTTAGATTATGTGATTACACACAAAGCTATTTTTGTACGGTAATTTTCGTGTGAAGAGTTTCTGTTACATTTTATATATGGCATATGAAAAAAAGTGTCCTTCTAAAACAAAACATTAATAAAAACCCTATGTGGGTTCGGGTTAGAATAGCCCAACTGTAATCCATCCATGTATTAAAAGTCAGTCGACTAAAATGGGCAGGTACCTAGTGCCTGGGAGTATAACCGGGTGAGGTAAAGTCAGATTCTCCCTTTGGGTAAGCCATGTCTTTGTGCCGCAAGGTCAAGCACAAAAGAAGGTGCATTTTTTACCTTTTATCGTGATTCGTCGGTTGAAGCGGGTTCATGGACTTGGTCTAGATGTTGCTGTCCACCAAGTGGGATAGCAATAAAACATTAATAAAAAGTAAAAAATTTAAAGACTTCACTGAAACTTATTTTTCTGCAATATCACCCAAACATTAATAGATTTTTTTGTGTACATAATTAGTAGAAATATTCTTAAAAAATATTCTACTTTAAAATCTTCTTTATGTCCTTCATCAGTACTCATAAGGGCAAAATATCCATTGACAGTTTCAAGAAATTTATAATTTTAGATCATAATCTATTTGTTATAATTCAGACGAATATTTGACAAAAATTTTACTTTTATTTGGAAAACTCATTAAAATGACATATTTAGGTTATGACCACCGTGTATTGGCATTTAAGTATCAAGTGTATATATATATACACTTTATCAATCCAAGTTCCTTTTAAACAGACATAAATGTGAAAACTCAACTCACGTATTGCAGTTATTTATTTTGGAACTCTTTTTTTCAAAAATGCAGACGGAAATATTTTTAGTGCACTACTGAAATGTTTACAATAAAGAATATGTCCTTCACCGAGTTATAAAACATAAAGCGGTGTTCGAATGCCAGACACATTCATTTGAATGTTCTGGCAGTGTTCCAAAAAGTCCCACAAAATGAAAATGTCCTATAATGATTCATAAAAAACGTGTTCCATGTCGTAGCTTTTGATGTTCTAATTCTGAAATGGTATACAGTTTTTTTTTTTTTTGCTACAGTTGCATTTCCCTAAGATCATTACTATTTTTTTTAAGAACATATGTAAGTTCGTTGCAATGTTTTTGTACTGTCCCAGTGGTCGATTTTTTTTAAAATTTTTTTTTTTTTTTTTTTCGGTTTCTTTTCTTCAATAAATGAACGAACGAGTAAATGAAATACACGTTAGAAGATCTATTTGATTAGAAAACGATGGGATATGCTGTTGAATTTATACTGTCTGGGATGTTCCACAAAAAGAACACAGATTGTAACAGTTAAATATCGATTTGTATAGAAAATAAACTGCTTTTGGATTAGTACAGCTGTACTGGACCAATTGCTGTTTTATGCTAACCAAAAATTCTATTTTTTATTTTTAAAATATTTAAATTCCATTTCTGAATTTCTGAAATCAAATTTTTAAGAACTAGAAATTATTATTAGGAATATTATTAATTTTTAATTTTATTTTTGTTTGAGGATTTAAGTTTTGCGTTTTTATAAAAAAGGTAAGAATTAATTTGAAAAAGGAATTAGGAGTTAATTAATTTTGAATGAAAACGAAATGGAAAAGGTTTCTTTCAAACAGGAGGCAATGTACATTTGGACACACAGCGATGTGTGCAAGTTTCAATTGTGCAGTCTGTAAGATCAGTAAAAAGTGTAAGCCATTGTTCTAGCAAATTTCTCTACGTGTTGAAGATTCAATGATAAGGTTTGAAATCAGCAACATGTGTGCTAGGGAGAGGAGAAGCATCTTTTATCCGAAAATTATATTTACCCTGGTAAAAAAAATTACTTTAAATATACACTATTCATTTTAGAAAATTCACAAAAATTGCTATTGCCATATGATGATATTAATGAAACTGCCACGAAGTATACATCCTACACTATGATGCTAGTTAATAAGAAAACAAATTAAAAGGCAATTATTTTATTTCGCTCAGCAGAATATTAAAATGATAAAGAATAAATGAAAATGGGATATATATCTAACTTGAGCTGACAGCGATAAATGATAATAATAAATAGGCTGATCAATAAAATCAGTAAAAATCCAAAACTATTATTTTTGCAATCAAATCGTATCAATATGCAAACCAGAAGGAGTTACAGTACGAGTATTTATACCTAAAGCATATTAAACATTACTAATTGTTTTCGGTCAAGAGATCTCACTGGACATTTCAAATTGTTTGCTGCTAAAAATGATCATTCGCAATAAGATGCTTATCTTTCCTAATACTACTATCATCTCGTAAAATAGAAATAACATCCATTGCACTAACATAAGTATCAAGGATGCCATCTCTATAGACATGCATAGTTATAGTTCCACGTGGAAGACATCAAGGTCTATATGTTTACCAATTATACTGCCTCAGTTATAACATGTGTTACGAAATATTTAATGGGTAACAATAGGTTCGAAGTTATCAAAATAATGCCTAATATAGATTTAATAGGTAAATATAGACTCATCTGTGAAGAAAACAATCTTCAATCGATCTGCAGTGTAATGTACATGTTGATCTGCTCGCTTCGAAAGTTCCCACTTGCGATATGATTTGAGTGGCTCACAAATGGTTACAAATGAATAAAAACCCCTTAATAAAGAGATACACTAGTTTAAGCCACGTCTTGGTGACGTAAAATAAAAGTGACTTGGATACATCAAAATAGAGCCTAGCACACAAAATTCTTATAAAATAAATGATAAATCAGGTTTCCTTTTATTTCTGAAATGTTTACAGACATCATACCATTTGGTAAATCTCTCGTCAATTTAGAGAAATGGAATTTTAAAATAATAATTAAATTAATTGGTGAATGGGAAAACTAAAATTAATTTTAAATAATAATAATAAACTCATAAGTTATACTATTTACAAAAAACACATCATTTTTTTCTGGAGGCTGAAGCAAGTCAAAAACCTAAGTTTGTTTGGGGTTTTATTTTAATTACTTAGTGCACATGTGCAAATATTGGTCATCATCACTCAGCATATTTGTTGGGCGTTTTCGAATGAATTTCCTGGAAACTGAGTTTGTTGTTGAAATTGTTCAAATATTCTGTGTACAGTGAAAGAACACTTTCAACCATCAACTATTTGGACAATTATGTCTGTTTCTAACCTGCTTTTAATCTCCCAACGGCCCCTATCACAGTTCATCCAACAAAAGTTGCCTCTAATCTATTATAAGGAACTAGGTTAATAGGTTTATTTATTACAGGAACTAATTAACTATAAGGTTCCAGATATTACATTCCACCATTGCAACAAAGACATCATTTTTATTCTCAAACTAGACATTTTTCCATTTTCAGATGATATATTCCTAATACTAGGCCATTGCTTCACATACTGCTGTTTTATTCAGCATATTTTACTTAAATTCTTATGAATAAGTTGTTGATTTGCGAATTTTCCTTATTGAAGAAATGCAACAATGCTATTTTAGAAATTAAATTATATGCTCTTTTGTCCGTTGTAAAATCAATAAGATCACAAACGTGTGATATTATACAGTAAGAAATATGGTATTGTATTTAAAATGCATCCATGTGGATTAATCTCCTTTGTGGATGTCCTCATACGTTAAATTTATTTATATTTAAAGCAATTCCTTTAATATTATTAATGATGAGATATAATAGCAATTTTCTGAAACAGTCTTCTAAATATTAAAGAAATAGTTATGTGATAAAAATAAATTACCATAATTAGATATACCATAAATCAGAATATTTTATTAGAAATCAAAAAGATTTTCATGTCTTAATATTATAAGTAACACCATATATTATTAATTATCACAAAAGCGTAAGTTAAAATATGTTTTTCAGTAATCTAAAAAAAAAAAGTTAAATCAATTTGTAAGAATCAATTTATCACATTTTCTTCAGCTGTCAACAAATAAATATTGGATTTCGGCATTAATCAAAATCCAAATGTTTATTAGTTTTATCCTTTAACAATTTCTTTTACATCATTTGTTACTTTTTTAGAAATGTCTCATTTCATAACATTTCAATTTTTTGAAGAAATGCCTGAAAATATATCTTACTGCTTCCATTTCCTTGGGGCAACTACGTAAAGTCTGGACGGAATGAAAAATCTAGCTACAAACTTGTCTTTATAACCATGGAACTATTTCTCATTAAGATAAATGCACTAAAGCCGTCCAAACTCAAAGAGAACCTTTGATTTATTACATTACTGATTTTTTTTTCCTTGACAGCAGGTATTTGTAATTGAATTAAAAGGATATGGAGTAACTGGGATGAAATATTAGTGAAAGTTTTATTATTTAATTCAATTACAAATGAGGTTTCTTTTCATACTATTAAATAGATTACATTCATACAATTTGCATTTAATGAGTAAAAGGGAACACATAATGTTATTTATTATTTTATAAATAATTTAGTAGAAGTATGGTAATCATGTTTTATGAAATAGAAATATCAAAAAAAAATGGACGCTATATCTAGAGTAAGCCAATCTTTGTTTATTTATTTCAGCAATTATATTTAATTAGACAGTTTATAAATGTAAAATTTATAAATCTGTATGCGTTAGTTATATAAACATGTGCAATTATATAATTGGACACTTAATATTTCTGTACGAGATAGTAAAATGAAATAACTTGTTTATTTAATTCTGTTGGTGATCTAAGCATAATATATGCTTGTTAACTTGAGTGAATGGTAGATTAAAGATCTAGTTAAGTTTTAAGGTAACTACTTTTAAAAATGATTTGACTCGTGGAAGAAGGGGAATAAATTATCTGGCTGATGTATTAGAATTTGTTGATAACTCTCTAACATAATACTAAAATTCTGACTATCTACCACCAAATACTTTCCTGGGGCATTAACCTTTTTGCCATTATGTGAATGTAGAATATCAAGTCCATGTGATGCAGTATAAAAGACATATATCAGCTTTTATTCCGTGCTACTTCTATGAAAAAAAAAATGTCGTTCCATGAGGTCGGCATACAACGGTAGATAGCTTTGTCTTGAATGTCATTTATTGGTCAAAAATAACTTAAAATTGTACGATATTCAATGGTATTCAGAGATATACTGTTGTTCTCTATGGATACCTTGGCTGCACTTAAATATATGTATCGAGAACTGCAAGATTTGTTTTAACATATTTCAGCACTATAATTGTTATTGAGATCACTTCTTCACACACTCACTTGTCACTTCCCTCTAACATATGGTGACCGTTGTAGAAAGTATCTCAGTTCTTTGAATTCGTCCCTCCTCAAATGCCAGGTAAATACTTTTATTATTTAAAACGTGGTATATTCTTTTAAAAAAAAATATTTTTCTCTACAGCCACCGACTGTGTAACACTAGTACTAGCACGCACTGCTACTACTTGTTTGTTACAGAAAACAATTTCGATGACGACAGCTGAGGGAGCCTCGATGGAAATATTGCAGAAATTCAAGTTTTCTTTTTTCATTAGCGGGTTGCAGTTCAAAAAGTTCGATATTATGACGTCTAGTGTTGCACAGACATATAGAAAGGGACAGCTGGACGCGTTTCTGACTGTTGGTACCATTTTAGTTCATCTTTACAATTTAGGTTTTTTCCTTGTTCTGTCCTGATTAAAATACTTTTTCTTCGAACTTTTTCTTCAAAGCTCTATTTATTTTGTATAAAACTTCTTGACATCTGATACTGGCTCTTTTTTTTTTTCATAGATGTCTAGACTCTGTAACAGCTCTTCGGGGATTACCTAGTCACACCATAAGTCCATAAAATAGTCTGGTGGGACCATATTTTTCATTTAGTCGAACATCATTAAATTGTTCAGTTCATCAAAATCTTGACTTTTCAGTTCCACTAAGTCATGAAAATCGCTTCTGAGCTCAAAATAATAATATTTTCTAGTTGGTTTTCCATGGGTCTCAAAAGGATTCAGTCAAAAGTCTCAAATATTTCAACACCCAGACTAAGCTTTGTAATTTTTCTTTAATGTGGTAAAGTGGCTTTTTCAATTTGTAATCAAAGCTTAGGTTCTCCTGAGATGAGTTGTGTAATCTTATTAGGTAATGCTCCAAGTAGTTATGCAAACAAATTGACTTTTATTTGAGAAATCTTAGTTACCTTTTAAATAATTTCAAAAACCTGATTTGACGAACCTGATTTGATTTCCTGATTTGACGAAATTTTGTTATCAATTTTTTTAATATTAAGATTTAGTATATTATCAGCGAGGAAAGAATTTGCTGAAGGCTGTAAAAGTTTTGACCTTTTATTTGCAGATGAGGTTTTTTCAACTGAATATCTTTTGTTGTTCCAGTTTGTTGGATAATCTGTTTCAATGAGGATCGTTCAAAATATTTTCGGAAAAAAAATATCTTTAAAAATTTTCAATTTTTGTAATAAGTTCTTTTATATATTTCAATGAATTTCGACCTATTTTGCTTGCAATTGCTTATATCTTGTGTTTATGACAGGGTATATTTTTTTTCTTTGCCCAAAAGGTCATTATGAATGTCAATATAATGTTGAAAAAGTTTTTGGAACTTTGAATTAGGTAAAAGTTAATATTACAGTATATAAATTACAGTAATTTTAAAATTGACATGCAATTTAATTACTTAACATAAAGGAAAAGAAAATTGCAAACTAAAAAAATATTAATGAGCAGTGGTCGGATTTCTTTTAAATTAACCCAAAACGTTGGAATCAGTTAAAAACGGTAAACATATGATGGGTCAATATTATGTATCAAGCATTTATTTTCATTATACACCGTTAAACATCAAAATGTTTATTACAAAACAAAACAAAAGGTGTAACATTCAACCACACAGATGAAACCTAGCCACTACTGAAAAAGTTAGTCGTATTAAGAAGACGCTGCTGATTTCCTACAGGGGTTGCCAGATTTACGAAAGGTGTGGACACAAAGACAATTTTTCACGGATTTGCGAACTTTGTACTAAGCCTCCGTATCTAATTTTGAATTTTTCTTTACATGAAAGAAATTTAAAAGTACCTGCTCGCGCAGAAGAAATCCAATCTGAATACCGTCATTCTAGCCCAAGGAAGTTCTTCTTTCCTTTAAATTCTTTTGTTACAGCCTCTTATTTCTCGACCAGTACGGAAAATTCTTAAAACTTCCAAGAATTCCCAAAAAAAGAAAAATAAGCGTGGGAACAAAATATTCTCTATTTGATGCTTTTTGATGGATCAATTAGTTAAAAATATTATCAATTTTCAAAATTAACAAATCAAATAATTTATATTACCAGTTTTCAAAATTAGCAATTATTAAATTAAATAGTTTATGTCATTACTTTTCAAAATTAACAAATATTAAATCAAATAATTTATTTCATCAATTAACAAAATTATAAATTACTTTTAAAATATTGTAAATTTTCAAAATTTACAATTATTAAATGAAATAATTTATATTATCAAATTTCAAAATTAGCAGTTATTAAATCAAATAATTTATATAATCAATTTTCAAAATTAGCAATTATTAAATCGAATAATTTATATTATCGATTTTAAAAATTAACATCTTTTTACAGAAATAACTAATAACCTGAACCAAATTTCATCTACCTACATTTCATAAATTCACAACTAGTGTTTTTGTTCAATTTTAAAACACATCTGAAGATGTGATTGTGAACTAAATTTTTAACTATATGAGTTTGTCAACAGTCTAATTATCATATCTTCATAATAGAATGAAGTGTCACTTACACACTCTACTATACTTTGACAGGGTATTCAAAGGCCACAAAATTCGTATTTGTTATGCTTCCAAAGCCCATCTTCATTAGTTGCCGATGTTAAGCTGGCAACAGGTGTAATCCGTTCTTCAGTGGTTTCACAAAATTAATTATTTACCGAAACAGAGGTTTGGATTCCCCAAAATCAATTTGTAATATTTCAATTTTCTGTCGGTTTATAACATGCAAATCAGAAGAGAAAATATGTATATTTCGCATTAGAAAGGTTGCTGGACTCTTTAATGAAATAAAATATTTGGTACTTAGCGTTTAATTAAAATAAAGAGCTTTCTTAACGTAAACAGCAAAGCAGCTCAAATAAATGCCAAAGTAGTTTTGCTAAAATTATTTGCTTATCAATTGTAAAAATTTAAAAATTTAAAAATTTTAAAACTTTTAAATTCGAAATTGAATCAAAGCCACAAGAATCTAATGAATTATAATATCTTGCCCGCCATATAGAGCAATAAGTTTTAAAGGAAAGCATAAGAATTCAACAATAATTTTTGAAATAATGATCCACGTTTTTAATTAAAATTTGGTATGTACTTTATTAAAAAACCTTTTCACATTAGATTCCATTATTTCAATTATTTAGAGCAGTTTCCAGGAATTAATGCCCAATGTTTAAATTATTTCTAAAACTTTTTTATTGCCGTAATTTGAAATGTAAACAACAAGTTGAAAAGAATTTGCAAATCGTTTCCTTTTTTACTTTCTCCTCAAAGAAAATATTAATTAGTTCTTTATGTTAATCAGGGTTCAATATATTGTTTACCAAAATTTGAGGAAAAATAAGAAAAAAAAAAATGTCATTGTTAAATTTCTTTTTATGAATTATATTCTTTTATGATGCGAATTTATTAAAATTTAGGAAAAAAATTAATTAAACATTGTCTTCAAAAATTAAGGACAAAATAAAAAAAAAGTATTTTCAAGAAGAAAATTTAAGAAGTTTTTGAGTTTCTTCAAAATATCTTCTTTGAAAATGAGTGCAAGTCACCCTGAAAGTCAATAGGAACTGTATTCCTTTTCACCCATAGGAATTGTGTTATCCAATATAGAATTATAAATAAGTTTAGAAGAGCCATAGACCAAAATAGCAAGTATTATTAAAAAAAAAAAAAAAAAAAGTCAGTTCCTACTTTTTTTTTCACTATATTGCATCCTTTATAAATAATTTCCATTCATTTTTTTTAAGTTTATCTGGCGCCATCTCTTGGTAGATAAATGCAACTCAAATCTAAAAAAATTAAATTAATTAATTAAATTTAATTACTGAATTAAATATTTGAAAAAGCTGTATTAATATCAAGTGACATCCACTACAGGTTCAAAAAAAAATATATATATTTGAACTTGAGTGGATGAATAAAAAAGTATTTTATTAACGATTGAAAATTTGAGCAAGATATATATAGGGCTAATAGAAAGAATTGAAAAAAAGTATCAATGTCACTATGGTTAAAAATGTGTAATATTATTATTTGTAATTTAAAGAAGAACTACATAAGACATTTAGATATAATTTCATATACAATTTCAACAATATCGTGATAAGAAGCGATATATCAAACCATACAAAAAACAATGAATTGTTACGGATTTAGCAATTGCGATGCTTCTGTAAGCAGTTTAATGTTTTTTTCGCTAAAAATAAACGCATCAACAAGACATTGAACACATCCAATTATAAAGATTGATTATCAGAAAAAGTAATCAAAATATTTCTGCTTTGTACTAATATTATCTTTTCGTAACAGAACAGCACTCTTTTTTTAAATTTTGTATTTTTTTCGTTTTTTATTTCAACATGAGAATGATTTGGAAGGTTCAGCCTTCAATTTCCTCCCCAATCTATATGTCACAGAATTTCGATCCCCATTGCTTGTATTTTGACACACAATTTATTTCGAGAACTTTTTTCGATTTTTGGTTTAACTGCGAAACTTTGTCTACCTTTACTTCGTTCTTTCTTACTGATGGTCTCTTCGCTTCTGAAATATGTATCAAAACTGATGTTTTATTCAGACTTGATTGTATCGTAGGATCGTATTTGCTCGTGTCTAGTATGTACTTTGCCACTTTTGACTTCGCCAATTCAAGGAAATAAACATAAAAAAATATTCTTGAATAAACTATCCGAAATGAGGTTGAGAACTTTGAATTTAATCCCATTGTTGTTTTTCTTTTTTTGTGTCATACTTCATATATTTTAATGTTTATTTCATATTTTTATTAAATTTTTTTTTTTTGAAAATATAAATTGTTTTTCTTCTTACAATTCACTTACAAATACTATGAATATTTCTAAATAATAACGAAACTCAAATGAGAACTTAAGAGTTTAATAAATCACAAATAACAAATAATAATGTAATTTTTAAAATTGTTCTTTTTAGGTATAAAATAATTGTGATTCAATATAATCAACGTGATTTCTTTTATTAAACTATTTTTTAAAAGCTTTATTTACATAAATAATAATAAAAACAATATTACAGAATACTGTTTTTTTCGTCAACAAATGAAAAAAAAGTCTTCTTCGCTTTTGTGCATGATTCAAATACACAAACTGCATCAAGAAAAAAAAAGCAAGGTTCTCTAACGCCTAAAAGGCAGTTAAGAATATGTTTGTGGTATATTTATTGTCAACTAACAAATAAATTAGACGTAAACAATAGTATTACACTCTTATATTAATCAAAAATAGTAATTATTAATTAAATCATGGCTTGGTGAACAGCATAATGGGTTTCTTTACTTAGGAAACTTGTTTTAGAACCTAATAGGCGATGTTGAATCAGAATTTTCCAAATTTATACCTGGGATTGATATAAAAGTTTCATAGACCGGAGACAGTAAAAAGGTATGTTAATAAATGTCAATTAATATCTAATAATGAAATTTGTAAACGATCGTAATTGATACTATTCCTAGAATTTACATTCCATTACCAGAATTACTTCGCCCAGTTTTACACAGGGTGCATAAATATTATAGCTTGGACTTGAAGAAGTTCATCAAATTAAAAAGGAAGAGGGGAAAGGAAAACTATGAATAACAAGAGAAATTCTATTAAGTAATTGAACAATTGCTGAAACAAATGGAGTGAAATTTTATGTTGAATTTTGTAGTTATAAATAAGACGAAGAAGTAAACCTCATTTAGTGGATGTGTAAAATAATTTATTTCTTCCATTATTACACTTAAAAATGTTTTATGACTTCATTATTGAATTTGGTTGAATATATTATTTATAGATATTAAAATAAGTTGGTGATGTGATATCCTCATAATTTACTGAATTGCTGATTTATCAAAGTTGGCTCATGATGATTCTTAGGATTTTGTTCTGAAGAGCTGTTATTTAATTCAGATTAGTATTTGTATATAGCGTCTGCATACATTGCATCGGAGTGAAGTCTAGCTTATAGAGAAGTATCACATCAGAAAGAGAAAACGTTTAATAGTCTCCATTGAATAAAAGGTGAATATTGTTTCAAAATTTTTATTAGGTGCATTCAAAATATCTTCTATATGGGAATTTTCTGTCTAAACTTCTCAAGGTATTTTACGACGGAGTAGCCCGTCAGTTCATCGAAGAAGTAGAGGTGATCGATCACAAGTGACGATTGAGTGGCCTTTTCTAAAAATTATAGGTTTAGATTTTTAGCATTTAGATATATTTGAGATCTTTATGTTTGGCTAGAGGAATAGTGTTGGAACAACCAGATGCAATCACTTGCATACAAATTGCAAACTACAATGATAACAGGAAGGACAGCCTTGATTTAGCTAATGGAATGGTTTCTTCATTATGAGCCTGATTGGTTCAAGTAGAAGCGACATCATCATAGAATTGTTGTTCATTTTAAATGTCATACTTTCTCCATGTGGTCATTGATCTCAAGAAAGGTTTTAAAGGTAGCAAATTGTGCCTTACAAGGTTGTACAACTGGCAAACCTGCTATACTGCCACAACAATTTTAATACCACCGTTTTAAACTAATACCATTTATGTATGACATCTGGATGTGAGCACTTTCCTCTCCTCTTCTGCAAACCAAACGGAATGATATACTTGTGTATGAATTGAATGTACATATTTACCTCGAGGCATGAAGATTTTTAGGTAAGCTTCGCCTTTTCTGATATCGAATCTTGGAAATCCAACTTACTATCCACTAGAATCCTTTATCTCACATCATCATATCAATTATTATCCACATTTTTTTATCTTCTTTTAATATATATAAATTTCAAACAATTTTGAGCTTAAGGAAAATTTTTTTACAAAATTAATTTTCTTTGTTGTTGTTTTTTAATGAATTTACCATTACATTGTTCACACAAAACATTTTATATCATATTTAATACCTTTTATATGAAAGTTAATCCTAATTCAAAATATTTGAATATAAGTTGTGTTCTAGACTACTATGCAGAAAAAAACTGCACTTTTCACAGTATTTGAAAATTCATCAAGAGTTAATACATTAATGCATTAAAAAATAGAAAATGCGCATAAAACGTGAAAGTATCCTTTTCTCACACATGATTCATTAATAATGGATGACAAATTTTCTTATTGTGATTTATATAAGAAACTATAGCAACTGTACTTTATAGATTTGGAATCTTGGCATGGCATGAATGTTTGTTAGTGGTTCGGAATCCACTTTAAAATGTAGGTCCCACTCTAATTATCCCAAAGTGTGCAGAAAATTACAGTAGAGCGACAAACCAAACCATTATCGAATTTTAGTATACAGTTAGTGATGCGAATGCTAAATTTGAATTCCTACCTCTAATGGAAATGCATTTATTTACATATTAATGTCAAAATTGCCTATATACCATTAATAGTTTGTGAGGTAAAATATTTCTAATAAAAAGTTATATTTTTGCTAAATATTAAAAGAATATCAATAACGTAGATAATTCAAAAAGGCCTTTGATATTTAAAGGTCTTTTCATTAGTAATTGAAAAATTTATAAAAATATATTCTTGTCGTATTTGAAAAAAAAGTAAAGAAAGGAAGAGGAAAAAAAAAAAATCTCAGTTAGAGAGCATGATCTTTCAGTGTAGATATGAAAAGTTCATAAGCCAAAAAAATCATTTAATGTCATATATGCCCTTTTTTCGATCCTTTATTCATTCCTGTGAGATACTCATACTGGCACAATCGTCAGCGAGTTGCCTCACTTTTTGCAAACAGTGACTAATTATTAGATTAATATTAAAACTAAGAAACTATAAATATTTAAACATATCAGTAATGTAAATAATTCAAAAATATATTTATTATTTAAAAGTCTTTTCATTGGTAATGGAAAAGTTTTTTTGTACGTTTTATCGTATTTGAAGAAAAAAGAAAGAAAAAAAAAAATATTCCAACCTACGATCTTTCAATGTAGATACGAAATATTCATAAGCCAAAAATCATTTAATGTCATTTGCCGTTTTCGTGCCTTTTATTCTTTCCTGTGAGATGGTCCTACTGGCACAATCGCCATCAAGTTGTCTCACTTTTATGAACCGTGATTAAATATCAGATTAATATTAAAACTAAACATGAAAACATATCAATAATGTAAATAATTCAAAAATACCTTTGTTATTGAAAGGTCCGTTTCATAGAAAATTGAAAAAATTTGTAAAAATATTATCTTGTCGTATTTGAAAAAAAAAAAAATAGGAAAAACACATTCCAGCGTACGATCTTTCAGTGTAGATATGAAAAATTCATAAGCCAAAACATTTAATGTCATATGCCTTTATTCTTTCCTGTGAGATGGTCATATTGGCACAATCGTCATCGATTTGCCATACTTTAAAACAGTACATTATGCTCACCACTAATTGATGCAAATTTTCATCCTTATTGCTTTCCAGCGGGATTGAGAACTAGATTAAAACATTTTTCTATTGATGCCACTGTAACTTAAAAAATTGTCGCGCCATTATTATTTCAATAAATGTTAATAGCTATTGTACTTCAAGTAGGAAGAGAAAATAAATGTATAATATAACGGCTAATTAAAATTTTTTTTTTCATCAGTCGCCTTAGACTAGAAATTAAGGAAAAGGTTTGTAGCTAACAAATAACCAAAAGGGTGTTTCCTAATTGGTAAATGTTCACACTAAATGTGTATTCGTTAGACCCCAATTCTGTGTAGGCAGATGCAATTAGTATAATTACTTTTTCCCCTCTTATATTAATTGAAACGGAAAATATTTGATTTTCTCCATGAGATAATTTTAATTAAGCCACTCACCAATGCAGAGCACACATACTGCATTTCAAAAAAAAAAAAAAATTGCCTCTATCTTTCTTTTCTTTGTTGCTTGTAACCATAACCAAATAAAAATGAGAAAAATAATTTTTGACACGTCTTCATTTTTTTGAGAGGGTGTTTCTTACGGTTTCTTTTCTTTCCCAAGTGCATAAATTTTGTGCATACCCATTTCCGGTCTTTTCGAAACATTAGGTTTTCTTTTAAAGTCACGTGGTTCTTTTTTTCGTGTCTGTATTGATTTAGGCAACGTGAAAAATTAATAAGCGACATTAATTAATGAGAAAATTAATATTTAAAACTTTCATTTCTTTATTAAGTTTTAATCCAATAAAAGTTTTAATTTTCATTTTACTACAAGGCGATTTTAAAAAATCGGAATGGTTATGATTATAAAAATCAATTTAATTCCAAATTTAGTAATACATTAATTTATTATCAAAATATAATCTCACATCTATTTAATAAACATTATCTGTGAATACATGAATTACATGAGAATTCACATCATCTGTGAATACATGAATTACATGAGAATTCATATCATCTGTGAATACATGAATTACATGAGAATTCACATCATCTGTGAATACATGAATTGACATGAGAATTCACATTATCTGGAAATATTGAATTTCATGACTTACATGAGAATTCACATTATATGGGAATACTTGCGTTAATTATTATTTATACTTATAAGATTTGAAAACATACAGTGAACATCTCCTCTATTAAGCATTAAATTAAAAAGAAAAACTTTTAGTTAATTTCAATATTTCATGGTTATTTAAACATCTACTATACTAGTAAATTAATTTTTCAAAAGCGTAAATTTAAGCAGTCATTTATTAATAAAAACAAATGTAATAAAATTTAACTAACAATAAACATGTTGATATTTGACATAAAAGTTAATTTAAAAAACGTCTACCTTTTCTAGAATGCAAAAGTTATAAATCACAAAAGTAACTTTTTAAATTTACTTCGAAATCACAAAAATAGTTAATATGATTTACAAAATTGTTAATGTCTATTTGAACCTTCCAAAGATAACCTTTTCATAAAAGCAGATGTATCAAATTTAGTAAGACATCAAACGAATCTATAAAATCTTTTAATCGTAGTTCATTTAAAAAAATGTTGCGAATAACAAAGAATTGAAAATACAATTTGTATTTAAACTTAAAGTATACGGAAGCCTGATTAACGACCAACGTAAAAATTTCGAAAATGTTTCGTCGGTGTCTTTAGAAACATTGTATTTTTATCAATTAAATGGTTTTCTGGGCGTTTATATTAAGAAGACTTTTCCATTCATAAACGACAGCCAAATGGAGAAATTTGTTACTAATAATTTGATAAAGAATAGAGTTTAGAAAATAATTGATGCATTTTATTTTTGTACAAAAATTTTTAAATATTATTCATTATGTCTAAATTCACTTATAATCATTAAAATTAATTTTTTTACAAACATTTTTTTGATTTTTTTAGACTAAATGATTTAATTTATTAATAGTATAAGATTAAAACTACATTTTTTTTGTTAAATATTTTCAAGCCCGACTCGTGGTTTGTTTTGTTGCTCTACGGTCACTTTTTGCACACTTTAGGCTAATTTTACCGGGATCTATAGTTTAACATGGATTTCGAACCACTCACAAACATCTATGTCACCGCTGGGATTCGAACCTGAAGCCTGTGGTACCAAATACCAGCGCTAGCCAATAGGCCACCAGGCGTTGCTCAGTGGATACATGTGCCGCTGTGAATAATTAGGGGCGGAGTTCAATCCATTGGAGGCTTTTCACAGACTGTTTCAAAAACGAGGAGACACAGCCGCATTTGTGATGTTTAGCATCTTGTCTTGTGAGTCGGACTATCTGGTGGCAGTTTTCCGAGTTTTCTTCCATACGATACTCAAATGCGGGGTAGTTCCCCGTAAAGTCATCCCGGAAGGCATTGTCCCCCCCCTCTTCAGCGTCAGACTTCTACTTACGTCTGCTCCATCAAAACAAGAAGCTGCTCCTCCAACTTTTTCCCTCCTTCCACACGTATTCTTGGACTAGGTTTAGGTGTTGCTGTCTACCAGCTGGGATAAGAACAAACAAAATATTTTCACTGTATTGATATGTCATTGTTTAGTTTTAGGCATTAAAATTCTTTATATAAAGATCATTTTTTTATCCTTTTTATGTTTAATATAAAGGCTATCTAAAAGAACACAAATACAAGTACATAATTTGACAAAAAACAAAATGGTAGTGACAGCTTTCAAATAAAAAATATTAAATTTCTAATAACTTCCTTCCATTAAGAAGTTTTTCCCACGAAGAATATTAAAGTTAAAGGGGAAGAAATTTAATTCATTTTTGAGAAGCTAGCAGCTGCAGACGGGAAAAATTTCTTCAGGGTTCTTTACTTGCAGCTGTTTTATGTGTACATCATCCACACTAACGTGCTTATTTTTTTATCTTAGTTTGACCAAAAATACAGGCTTTGCAAATTTTCGTGCCATATTTTCAGTTTGAAATACAAATATGTGTTTTTGTATGGAAAAATATCTGGATCCATCAATATGTGATCAAACATCAAAATACAATATTTATTTGATTCTATTTTACCATCACCTTGGCAGCAACGTTTCTTGGAAGAACCTTCCAGTTTCTCAAAATAAATTTAATTCCCTAACAATGTAAAATGCACAGATTGCTGTATTAATCTTAAGGATAGATTAAAAATAAACTGTTCATTGGCTTGCAAAAAATCAAAAGGCTTACAATTTTTTTATTCGTTTTTATTTTTAGGAAAGTGTTCCGATTTTCTGGCCAGTATTTCAGAAGTAAAAAACATTTCAAATTTATTTTCTACTCCCAGTCGTTTCATAAAAAACTTCTGCAAATTCTGTTAGAAACATCAAAGAAGCAGAGTTGAAATTTGCATAGAAATGTGAAATTTATTTTCTAGCTTCCGAAATAAAAAAGAAAGAAACTTCATCACAGTATATCAAGATGTAAGAATGAAGCATTTACAGTTAAATTCCCTAGCAATAATTAAAAAATATTTTAATTTTTAAAAAGTTGTTTTTGATTTTTTTTTTTCAGATTAAATGATTTTATTTGTTAATAATTTAAAAAAAAACTACATTTTGTTAAATATTTGCAGTTCACTAATCAGCATCTGTATTTGTTTTGTCTGAATGGTATCAAAATTCTTTATTATTAAAGTTTTTATTTTTATCATTTTTATGTTTATTATAAAGAAGACGAAAAAATACAAATAAAGTACATAATTTGACAAAAAATAAAATGGTAGTGACAGCTTTCAAATAAAGTAAATATTAAATTTTTAATAACTTCCATTCTATTTTTCCCAAGAAAAAAAGCTAAAGCTAAAGGGGAAAAAATTTAAATTCGTTTTAAGGAAGCTAACAGCTACAGACGGGAAAAAAGTTCTTCAGGGTTCTTTACTTGCAGCTGTTATATGTGTACATCATACGCACACTAACTTGTTTATTTTTCAATCTCACCAAAATGCATTTTGCTTACAGGCATATTCTCAGTTTGAAATAAAAATGTTTTTGTACAAAATATCCGGATCCATCAATATGGGAGCAAACTTCAAAATACAATATTTATTTGAATATATTTACATCATTTTGGCAGACAACGTTTCTTGGAAGATCTTCCAGTTTTCAAAAATAAAATTTAATTCCCTAAAAATCTAAAACACATTGTTTGTTGTATTAATCTTATGGACAAATTAAAAAATTAATTGGCTGAAAAAAAAAAAAAAGTTTGCACTGTTTTTATTTTCGTTTTTATTTTTTAGGAAAAATTTCCTTTTTTCTGGCCAATATTTTGAAGTAAAGAAGCATTTCAAATTTATTTTCTACTCCTAGTCGTTTCATAAAAAAATCTGCTAAAAACAATAAACAAGCGAAAGTAAAAATTTCATTGAAAATGTGTGAAATTTATTTTCTAGAGTCTGGAATAAAAAAAAAAAGAAATTTCTCACAGTATATCAAGATGTAAGAATGAAGTATTTATAGTTAAATTCACTAATAATCATTAAAAATATTTTTAATTTTTAAAAGTTTTTATTTTTTCAGATTAAATGATTTTATTTGTTAATAATTTAAAATTAAAACTACATTTTGTTAAATATTTGCAGTTCACTAATCTGCATCTGTATTTTTTTGTCTGAATGGTATCAAAATTCTTTATTATAAAGTTTTATTTTTTATCATTTTTTATGCTTATTATAAAAGAAGACAAAGAAAATACAAGTAAAGTACATAAT
>BPLR01000799.1:0-35978 GCA_021605095.1 Caerostris extrusa | reverse complement strand
TTGGTAGTTCCACTATCTTCAACGAGCACAAAACCGAAATGCATAAACAGTGTCTCACCTCATCGTATGTGAATCGTGACTTTAGAAGACATAAAATAGGTAATTTATATATTAAATCAATAAAAAATAATATGAAAATTTAATAGATTCTCAACTCCTGGCCCATTTGGTAACCGTATAACTAGCGTGCAGGAGGTATGAGGTTCAATCCACTTGAGTCATTACTGGAAAATGAGTCACTGCTTTGAAAAACAAAGAGACTCTATGGGTGATTACGACAATGTATATAAAGCATTTCGAATCAACAGTCAAGTTGACCAGTCTTCCCATACATCACGCAATTGCAGGACAATTAGCCTGAAAGATTTTGCGGATGGCTTTGTACTTCCCATAGTATACGTCGGTGGGCTGTTCGTGGTATACATGAAGCCCACCGATGTTCATCTTTCTAACTTATGGGGACTGAATAGACCTAGGTACAGAGAGGAGGTGTGGGTAAAAGAAAAGACAATATAATAGATATAATCAATAATAAAGAAAAAACTTGCAGAATTTGATGAAAAATCAAAAATACGATCTTGTTCTAATAAATACTTAATTATAAAAAGCATTTTTAAAAAAAATTATTGCAAACTATTAGTGTGTAGTCTGTCTGTAATATGTATAGCTCCATTATTTTTTAATTTATTTCTTATGTTAACCTGAGAGTTTACATTCCGTTGGCAAACCATTGAAAAATGTTTCTTTCTAAATTCATTGCATATTTTATGGGATTACCAAAACCTTGTTAAATTTTAAAATTATGGTCAACACAGCAGCAGATGGATTTGCTGCTAGATAATTTATTAAAATGAGTAATCCTGAATAACAGAGATTTGTGGATTTTTTAGGCATTGATAATAAAACATCAATAAAAAGAAATTTCCAGAGCTATCATTTGTTACATCATTGTTTCTACAAAATCGTAAAAAAATCTGAAACATTTATTAAATCAATGTGATAGTACGCATTAAATTTATATAATGCAATGTATTTATATCAGGTAATAACACAAAAATATAATAGACAATTGATAATTTTTTGTGTGCTGTTGTCATATTCTCATTATATGCAAGTTCATCACAAGTTTGTGCATACCTATTCTAGAAATATCAGTATTCTTGAAAACATGTAAAAAAGCATAGCTGAGCAATTTCAGTAAAGATAATGATAATTCTGTATATATTGTTTGAAAATAAAAACAATATAAAAGCACCATTACTTAGAGCTTAATAAGTATATTTATTATTGAAAGTAATAATATATTTAGTTTATAAATTTTTTTCTTTTAGTCCATAATTTAAATTGAAGATTTTATCTTTGTAATTGTTTATTGAATATCTTCTTTTTCGCTGCAACTGTCTTAAAATAAAAGATGGATCATTCTATTTACTCAACTTCAAAAATGCATTGTATAATGAAACGGACCACAAGATGCGATGCGTTTACGAAATAATGCATTTTTTGTTAATGATAGAATAAAGTTATCCCAAAGGTATGCAAAATAACAAAAGGATTAAAACTGCTGGAATCTATTTAAGATATTCCGATACGCTTAGGTCTGACGAAAAGATATCTCTGATCTTGCAACAAGGACGACGCACATTCACCATGTTTACCAGCCGAATCTGTCAATGGATCGCTATCTCAAAAACCCGAGTATTTGGTAGGCAGTGTTAATGACATAATAATAAATACTCTTTCTGACACAGTGGTCACCGGCGAGGAAGAGCCGCTGTCAATTTAGAAATAAATCCTTGGCGTCTGGTTAAGTAGGTCATTTGTGAGGATGTGTAACCTACTTACCTAGTTTACCCTCAGGTAAGGGGAGGGATTGCAGAGTCGTTGGGTGGGGCAGTGGCAGACGTGTTCTTTTATTTGGAGATCTTTGCCCAAGAGGTTTGGATGAGGGAGGCCTTGAAGCATGGGATGAGATGGTGACCATATTGGAATAGAGACCTTCTGGTTTGCTCGCCAAGGTTGGAAGCAGAGTTAATTACCATTTCTGCGTGTTTTACTCTTTTATCTCCGAGTGATAGGTCGTGGTAACATTGTTGATTTTTATTTTCCACTTCAATAAGTGAGAGGAAGGAAAAGAAAATTAACTTAGCACTTTCAGAATTTTTTTCTCTGCAAAGTAACTTGTTTAGGTGTGGAAATAGTTTATACTCAGGTAAATAAATTTTAATGTTTTAAGGCGCACAAATTTATTTTGAGTCAATTGTTGTAATTTAAGTCGAAATAGCATTGAGCGCTTCAATTCTGATTTAGTGGATAGTGTTTATTTATTATAATATAAGAATGAAAAAAAATATTTTTAAAAATAAATCTATGGAAGATAGTTTAACTACTTCGCGTGTTACATTAGATTTAGAAATGAGAAGACTTAATGGAGATTGTAACCACATGTATGGGAATCCAGTATGGGCACTAAAACTTTCTTCTTGAAGAAAATTTTCTAGCACACATATTGGAGGAGTTACTAATGGAAGGCAGTTATGTCCTGTATTTCTCAGTGACTATTCGTAGAATACTGCATTTTTCTTATCCCCCAACAACATCTAGACCAAATCAAGAAGATATGGTCACACATTCCTCCCCCCACATTCCTCCTTCAATGTGGTCTCAGGGAAGGAGGGATAGTGGGGAGGGGCAGCTTCTGTTGTGATGTAGCACCCGTAGGTAGAAGTCTGACTTGGTTCCGTGACACTGGAGAAGGAGAGCAGTGTCTTCGGGAGGACTTTTTTAGGGAGAACTACCCCTCATTGGCGTATTGTATGGGAGAAAATTCAGAAAACTCCCCCAGGTTGTCCGACAAGATGCTGAACATCACAAACGCGATCCATTCTCCTTGCTTTTTGAAACAGTGCCTACAACAAAGCAGCCTGCAGATTGAACAGATTTTACAACAAAGCAACTTCCTCCGTCCTAATGCTCACTAGCTGAAATAACATCTCACCAGCTTTTGAACCTCCGTCCTAATGCTCACCAGCTTTGAAACAGTGTCTACAACAAAGCAGCCAGCAGATTGAACCTCCGTCCTAATGCTCACCAGCTTTGAAACAGTGTCTACAACAAAGCAGCCAGCAGATTGAACCTCCGTCCTAATGCTCACCAGCTTTGGCAGCCTTCAGATTGAACCTCCGTCTAATGCCACCAGCTGAGCCACAGATTGTCGTCCTAATGCTCACCAGCTTTGACAGTGTCTACATTGAACCTCCGTTAATGCTCACCAGCTTAAAAAAGAATTGAACCTCGTCCTCTCAAGCTTTTTTTAAACAAAGCAGCCAGCAGATTGAACCTCCGTCCTAATGCTCACCAGCGGGGCGTTGCATTATCTTTGCTTTTAAAGAATAATCGTCTAAACATTTTTTTAAATCTGCATTTTTTTTTATGCTTTTTTTGCTGGGTAACTTGTTTATGTTTATTCAACTGGAAACAAGTATAATTAGGTAATGAAAGCAAATATTTAATAACTGTTGAGTTTTTATTTTATACATCAGCATTAAAATTTTAAAAATTTGAATCCCAGATAGAATTAAGCTACTTGTGAGGTAATTTAAGAAAATGCTCCTCGATTGATTATGCACTATACTAATGCTTACACTAATTTATGTTTAATTCATTTTTAATATGCATTGAAAAATTCAAATATTTGCTGAAATTTTTAACCAGATAAAAATAAAATCTCAAGAGAAAATCATAATTATTTTGAACCTCAATTCTTTGTCTGAAATTGTATATAAAATAATTGTTTTTTTCTCCTTCAAGAAATAGAATAGGAATTAGATATTCAATGATACTATGAAAAAAACTCAGTTTCGCATTTAGTATTTTCTTCTGATTGAGGATCGTTAAACAAATAACATATCAATTTGTTAAATACTCAGAGATCCCGCACATATAGAAATACATATAGTGATCTCGCACATATAGTGTTTGTTTATTTAGCTATGGCTGGAAAGTTATTTACATTGTGTTTTTTCTTTACCATGGTAGATATTTCAGTAATCTTTCAAAAGAAAGCTTTTAAATAAAAGTTTTGTTTGTTATGCAAGGAATTTTAAAAAGTTATGACAAATATGCAAATAAACTCTGTATTATATTAATAATAACAGTTTAATTTTATAATTCAAAAGAAAAATATTTACTATTTATAATATGAATTAATTTTTTTATAAATTTTCAAAATCGACATCCGATTCCTTTTATGCCCATTTTTTTTCAAAAAAAAAAAAAACAATAATTATTTATATGATTGCGTTACTATTAAATAATTTATCATTGATAAACCATAGGTTTTTCCAAATGTTGTTATTTTCTTATAGTATAAGTAAATAAATTTGTTTATTTATTTTAAACTATCTTAGAATACGAGAACTAGAATGCATACAAAAAAATTATAATTGCTTACGATGTCACTCTATTTTAAAAGGTAAAAAAAAAAAAAATTTTCTCAAAGTATCACTTTTTTTTTTTTTTTTTTGAGGAAAAAAAAAAAAAAATCATGAGAAGTTATACATAATGAAAAAAATTTCAGTTTCTAAAAATAGAAGAAAAATCAAATCAAATTCGACCGATGAAATTGACTTCTTCTACAATTTATACTGATCAAATATTTTTTTTAAAAACATGAAAATTTCAACTTTTTAATTAACATATTTACATTTTATTAACATTTTTGCCTATTCCTCAAAAGTTTTCAACTTGAAAAATGAGATTTATTGTTTGATAAGGAGATTTACTTAAAAACTATTATGTTTCAATAATTTTTTTTTGCATCTTTATTTTTTTACCATGCGAATGTTAGTTTTAAACAGATAATAAATGTGAACTACAAAATTTGATTAAATGAACGTAATGCAAGAAAAGTAACATAACAAAAAATATAATGTAATATACATGAATGCAAAATAAAATAAATGAATAATTAAATTAAATTTAGTAATTACATTTATGCATTTTGATCTATTTTTAAAAAAAAATTAGTTTCTGAATAAATTCCTAACACCAAATTGTGAAGTTACATAAAACTATTTATAAGATGCAATCCAGCTTTTACTTTGAAAATTTTAAATAAAGATTACAAAATTTGCATTTGCTTTTAAAAAACTATTATAACTAATATTCAAAATAATATTATTATGATAGGAATTTTGATCAGATTTATTTACTTTTTGATTCCATGCTCTTTTATTAAAGCATAATGCATAACCACCAATTTATAACTTCTTGATTATAAATTACAGATATTTCAAAAAAGTGAAGCCGCCCGACTTGTGGCTCATTGACAACGTGCGTCGCTGGTGAGCTTTAGGGCTGATGTTCAATCCGCTGACGTCACTGTTGTAGGCCCTGTTTCAAAACACGAGGAAACTCGATGGCGTTTCTGATGTTCACAATCTTGCCTCGGCAGTCGAATTCCCTGATGGGAGATTTTCCTGGTTTTCTCCCATACGATACACAAATGCGAGTTTCCCTAAATGTCCTCCCGGAAGACACTGCCCTCCCTCGTCAGCTACACAGAGCCAAGTCAGACTTCTACCTACGGGAGATACATCGCAACAGAAGCCTTTCTGTCCATACATGAGTGAACCGAACTACTCATGAGTTGCCTGTCCCACGCTGCAGGACACTGAGGATTAGTCACAATAACATTATTTAGGTAGTAATAATTATTTGTAAATTCATTTATAAAATAATATCTCCTAATTTTTCTGTGTATGTTATTAAATGTATAATGGACATTTTCCTTGAAAGATAAAATATTAAAGTTGTAAAGTTATAAAATTCAAAGGATTCTATTATCAAAAATATAAAGACGCTTAAGCATAATCTACATATTTTTTTTTTTTGCTTTAGGATTAGAAATGTCACCCGAATTCATCAATTAGTACACAACTAATACAACATAAGATGACATCCAACTTTTACTTTGAAATTTTTAAATAAAGATTAATAAAATGTGCGTTTGTTTTTAAAAACAAGCTATTATTATTATTATAATAGAATTTTTGAACAGATTTATTTATTTTTAATTTCATGCTCTTTATTAAAGCATAGATGTATACAGTTAATCTATAATTCCTTGATTATAGATTACAGATATTTCAAAAAGTGAAATCAATTTTTATATTTGTAAACAAAAATAACAACGACAATTTTTTTTTGACAAAAATTACATTTTATGATAAAATTTTGTAAATTCGCTTCCCCCAAATAAACCTTTATAAAAATGATAAATGATTTTAAAAATTCATAAGTTTCTATCCGAATCATGATTGTTTATTATTAAGATAAGATAACAATAAAACATATCGTAAGCACAAAATGACATTTTTTCCTTGTTTCTATCATGCAAAAGAATCACCTCATTTCCCCAGAGACCCATTTGAAATAGCTGTGAAATCCTGCCCAAATTCAGCGCTTCTTGATTACAATGTTTAAAAAGTTATTACCAAGTAAAAATTAGGGCTATTCAAGCCTTCATCCTCTATAAATGAGCACATGAAACTCACTTTCACGCACAATAGAATCTGTCTTGATTCATGGGTGTTATTTATTTACCTTCTGTCTGTCCAATTACGTTCTGTCAAGTGTTTGAAGATACCAAATGCAAATATCTCCAGCTTCATTGCAAGCTCACCCTTTTCATCAGCAAGAAGCAAAGATAAATAGTGAGTGGTATTCGCTTTGATAAATGTTTCTACAAAAGAGGATGTAATGTTTTTCCAAGTAAAAAAAAAAAAAAAGTACGATAGTAGCTTCCCGTTTGGTACCATGTACCACACCCATAAGGGCCGTTGCATATATGTAAAAAAAAAAAAAAAAAAACTACATATAGATAATTTTTAAAACAAAAATTTTGGCATATTTATTCCTTGCGGAAGTCCAACGTAAAGTGCGCATCTCTTCTGGGACTCAGCAACGAACAGCGATTTTAGCGTACCTTGTGATTTATTGCGTCCCTTAAACAATGACGATACTGTTGCTTTATTTTTTATATTTATATATATCGTATCTTTTCGTCTTGCCAGATTATGCGACGGCAAAGAGAAAACAAGAAAAAAAAAATAAAAAAAAGTAGAAAGGAAGGAAGGGGGTGGATGGATGATAGTTCTTTTCTTATTTTCTAGGTATCGGCGGGAAATTTTGTGGAACGGCAGATTTTCAGGTTAAAAGAGGAAAAGATCACCCTTCGGACAAAGACCTCTCAGAATTGGACTAGAAAGATTTATTCCTCTAATGGTCTGACCTCTCGCTCAATGAGGACCAAGTGGTAACATCAAATAACGGATTGTTCTTTTCGCATAATAGATTCTTTTTTTGTTTGGTGTGCTTCTTTTCTTGAACAAAGTTCACGTTTATTTGTTATTCGATTCGTCAAAAGAGAGCGTAATTTCCTCCAGCAAATGTGACACTGCAGTCTAAATCACAGAGCAACAAATTGGGCAACGCTGTTGCTGTGAAACCAAGTAAAAGATTATTTTTATTTTCCTTGTCTTGAAAGACGTATTCATTGGTTCGGCTTTACCACACCTAGACAACCCAGTTACGTAAAAAAAAAATCAATGTTATGCTATTAAACGTAATTGATGACCAAGTCCTTTAAAGAACCGAGTGATTTGAGGAAAGCCAATATAATTTATATTGACAAAAATTAGGACTAACAAAATAAATAAATAATATGCGTTTCAATGCATATACACAAATATTTTTAAAAAGTACAGAATATATTTTGTATCATTTTAAAGCAATGCCTTTTATTTGAGATAACAAATTATAATTAGTATAATAATCGCGTTTAATTTAAGTAACATAACCAAGTATGACTTTAGAAATTTAACACTAACACTAAAGACAAATATATATTTGAATAAACTATATATACGATTTAACACTAAAATAATTAAAAAAACTATGTAATAAAAAAATACATATTAGATATATATATTCACAAATATATATTATTATATATCAACATTTTAAAAAAATACTAAAAAAAATATTAAGAATATATATTAGAATTATATATTAAGAAAAGAATTTTCGAGCCGTACGCAAAATATATTAATTCAAAACTATTACGAAAAAAATCTTAAATTACATACTACGATACTTAACTGAAAAGAAGAAAAAAAAAAGAAAAAGAGAAAATTAACAGTCAACTTCTTTTCTCACATTTTTTAATTATTGAATAGGTAAAGAAATTTTAATTACTGAAATAAAAACAGAAAAATTTGAAAATGTAAATTGAGGTTTTAATAAAATAAAAAAATCGATATTTTATAATTTTTTATGTTATTGGAATTTAAAGAAATTATTATCAAGTCCCGAGACCAAGTCCCGGTGATTTTAGAAAATCGACTTAATTCATATTGACAAAAATTAGGATTTAAAAAAAAATAAATAACACGTGTTTCATACATAAACACACATATTTTTAAAAAGTACAAAATAAATTTTTGTCAGTTTAAAGTAAAACCTTTTATCTGAGATAACAAGTTATAATTAATTCAATAATCGTGTTTAATTTAAGTAACATTAAGCAAGTAGGACTTTACCAATTTAACAGTGAAGGTATTTAAAAACTAACTGAGAAATAAAGATAAATATATATTCGATATATATAATCACAAATATATGTTCACAAATATTCATAAATATATTCGATATATATAGTCACAAATATATGTTCGATATACAATATATTCATAAATATATATTCGATACATATAACCACAAATATATATTCGATACATATATTCACAAATATATTTCGATTTATATTCATATATATATTCACAAAAATATATTCGTATACTATTATATATCAACGTTAAAAACGAAAAATACTTTAGTAAGAAAAAAAATCGTAAATTACATTGTAAGACATTGTAAAATTAAGAGAAAATACTTTTAACTTCTTTTAATTGCAACTTTAATTATTGAAAAAAAACAAAATTTAAAATATGAAATTGGCATATTAATAAAATAAAAAAAACTGTTTATTTCATCATTTTTATATTATTGGAATTTAAAGACATTAATTAAATAAACACATAAAAGATTCAATGTTTTAAAAGGACATTTATGATTTCATGCTGTTCAAAATTAAGAATGTTTTCAGAATAAGAACGTTTTATTAATTTTTCTAAATGAATTTTTAAATATATAAGAAATATACATTTACATATTTTAACCTATCCAAAAATATCTACGAATATGAATCTACATATTTACATATTTTACCACAGAAATTAGAATGTGTTTATATTCATTGTGATCTAATTCACAATAAAAATTATAATTTTTTAATCATTTTAAAGAATATTTACATTTGATAAAAAAAATTTTTTTTTATGAAAGCACGTAAATCTGTAAATCACAATACTTTTCAGTTTTTCTTTGTTTTTCTATTGATTCAAATGCAGCTCTTTTTGTGTGTGATACTTTTAATGACTATTATGTACTGCAGTTGAGTAGAAAGCGTGTTAAATGATAAATCGATTGCAAGGTTTTTGATGTGGAATTCACGAAAAATAATTATAATTAAAGATTGTCTGGAAGATCAAAATTATCAGCTTAATTTTTAGGGTGTGGTTCACATCCAACATCGGAATTATTCATAAAAAAGAATTTCCTTTTGATGATTTATCATTGCTATTGTTAATATAACTTTAAATAAATATTACCAAAAAAAAACGATTTGTTTTAATTGCGTTTATTGTTAAATATAAAATATTCTGCAAATAATTTTTTTTGCGTAGTATTATTGATCAGTAAATCAAATTTGCATTTGTATTCTAATTGAGAGTTGCTGAATGTCTTCCTACATGTTTTGCATTTATAAAAGTCTGTAAAAGAAATTTAAATTTTTTTAAACAATGGAAAATATAACTTAAACAGTTTTCAAATTATTTAAATATATTCAATACATTGATTCATTTCGTTCTTTATTTTTTTATTTTCGAAATTTTCGCTTTTTTATTTATAGTTTCTATCCTATTGAATTAATTTAGAAAAATACATTATGAATATTATTTAACTTATATTCTTCTTCTTCGTTGGCGCAACAGCCCTATGATCGACAAAGGTCGTCTGCCTACTGGCAGATTTTGAAGCAAGAGAAGTTTTCTTGTAGGATTGTCAGCCCTATACCCAACAGTCATATTAGACCGGGATCTACAGTTTAAAGTGGATTTCGAACCCCTACAAACATCCATGGTAACACCGGGATTCGAACCCCCGAGCTGTGGCGCAGAGCTCCAGTCACTCGGCCATCAGGCCCCTATTTAACGTATATGCTTTCACGAATTGTAAAAATAATTATAATTTTTTTATGTTTTGCATGTTCAGAATAAAAAGCTTGTGAATTTTATTCATAGTATATTTAATTAATATTATTATTTTATTTAATTAATTAACGTTTTATGATAGGAAGCTTCTGTGATTCTCCTTAAAACTAAAATAATGACTCATAAATAAAATTATTTAATTCTCTACATATGTGCTGAAAACTCAATGTATATAAAAAGAGTTTTGAATTTTCAAAATAGATTGGTGCAAGAAACGTATTCTGCGCAATGTATAAATAAAAGTTGTCCTTTTTTTCTGAAAAATATAAAGCTGCAACAATAAAAAAAATCAGGGATGAAAAGTTCACATTGTTTTTCTCTTTAATTTAATGCACATATTTATTCTTTTTGAATTTTTTATTCTTTCTTTAAGAAGGTTAACCCATCCCATTTTATTCGTTTAAGACTTCAACTCTTCGCGTTTTCAATGACATTTATAATTGATTTTTTTAACAAAGTGCTTCGCAAAATAAATGATATTAAAGAAGCGTTTATTTCGGTGATGAAGGAAAGACGTTTTATTATGCATTAAGATAAAGCTTATTTAAAACATCCATGATAAAAAAAAATTAAACGAAAACAAAAATATTTTAATCAGTTTTGTTTGTTGAGTTCTGAAACCTTTATATCCACTTTTAGAAAAGTATTTAAATTTATTAAAACAACGGTAAAAAATTGTGGTTTCATGTTAAATGAAATATTATATTATTGATATTTTCTCACTATATTATTCAAATAAAAAAAATAACCTAGCATAATGAAAAAAATTGTTGTGAAAAGAAATACTGGCTTGTTTTGTAATGATCCATTATAATCTTTTGATTTTGTGCAAATCGTTTTCAGATTACATTAAATAATTTTTTTTTTTTTTTAATTTTTTTCTCCATGCAATACAAATTTCCTTTAAAAAACTCATTTTGTTTACATGAAAAATAATTCGTTAACTGAAATTCAAATTTTGAACAGTTAATCTAGGAATAAACTGTCAAACTTTGTTTTTGTATCATATTTTGTGCATTTATAATACAAACAAAACAAACAATCTAGGAAGGCTTTAACTTTTTTTTTAAAATTTTTTTAACAGAAGTTGTTTTTATATTGTAGTCTTTAAGTACTCGTTTGAGGTGTAATTAATTACGACTGTTAATCCTAGTATTGCTTAAAATTCTTTCTCTTACTTGGAAAAAAAATTCCACATGTTTCCATAGAAAAAAGTCCTGATTTTTTACAGAAAATTTAAACGTAGCAGGCATATACACTTTTATTTGCCTATGTATACGCCTATAGAATAAAAATATTTTAAAATTCAAAATTTAAACAAATATTAAAAATAGTACTGCAAAGTAAGAGGTCACGGGGCCTGATGACCGAGTGACTAATGCGAACATACACACATATAAGACATATAGGTCCAATTTTTTCATTTCTTTACTATTATTATTTTTATTTTTTATTATTTGATTTTTTTTACCAGATCCGTAATCAAAAATGAGCTAATCAAAATCAACAAGTGTTTATATTAAGTATGAATAAGAGAAAACAAATTTTATAAGCAATGGAGTTTACGGAACATTAGCAGAGCCGAGTCATACCCACAATTTGTGTAAAATGAAAAGAGTGACTGATTTTTATTCCCGTTACATCAAGAGTGTATAACGGGATATTGTGGTGTAATTCTGCATAAAAAAAAAAAAAAAAAAAGAGAAGCAAATCTCAGTCAAGCATATTTGTTAGTAAACTGTCTCGAAATATAAAAAAAAAAAAAAGCCCGCCGCTCTGCCATGGCAGGATCATTCCGTAATGTGTTGCCGTTGGTGGAGTATCGGGGTTATTTTCTCGGATGAGGAGTTCGCCATCCCTCCCGAGAATGTGGAAATGATTGCGAATAAATAACAATCAGAGCCCCGCGGAATCTCGAATGCGGATGATGGTACACTCCTTTGCCGATAACCCTCTTTCCGAGATTTATGCGATCTTCCTCGTGTGCTGCCGATTAGAGTCTGGCTCCCACACAATGGCAGTGCAGGATAACAATTGATATTCGAAAAAGAAAGGACGTTAAAGTTCAGAAATAGCTGGAACCCTTACTTTTTTTTTTTTTTTTTTTTTTGTCAGTCGTGGAGTAATAGCGTGTAATTTGTTACAGCATGGACCGGGAGTATTTTTTCCGCATATTCTTGATTCTGTGTAGATTCGTCACTTTTTATTGTTGTTGTCGTTGTTTTTTCGCTACAATTTCTTTCTGACATCAACTGAGGTTTCCTCTTCTATATATTGAAGAACACTAGTTTTCGTAATATCTACATTACAATTTCTCCACTTATTGTCTTAATTATAAGAAAAAACTCATTTTAAAGGAATTCATTAACTGTAATATTTTTTATTTAATTATATTGTGCTTAGATTCGTCACTTTTAAATGTGTTTAGATTCATGAGTTTTAATTGTGCTTAGATTCGTCATTTTTAATTGTGTTTAGATTCGTCACTTTTTTATTGTTGTTGTTTTTTGCTACAATTTCTTATAATTTGGTTTCTGACACTTACTCGAGATTTCTTCTTCTATAGATTAAAGAACGATATTTTTCGTAATGCCTACATCATAATTTCTCTACTTATTATCTTAATTACTATAAGACCTTATTTTAAAGGAATTGTTTAGTGACACAATAATACAGTGATCTAAAAACAATTCCAAAATACAACAAAAACACAGTTAAATTAAATTATTGTATCGTGTTTAGATTCGTCACTTTTTATTGTTGTTGTTGTTTTGCTACAATTTCTTATAATTTGGGTTCTGACAACAACTGAGATTTCCTCTTCTTGTATATTGAAGAATGGTATTTTCGTAATACCTATATTATAATTTTTCCACTTATTATTAGTAAAAAGCGCATTTTAAAGGAATTCATTAGCTGTAATATTTTTAATTTAATTGCAATGTGTTTAGGTTCGTCTCTTTTTATTGTTTTGTTCTTTTGCTACAATTTCTTTTAATATAACTGTATGTTCTAACATTAATTGAAATTTTCCTCTTCTATAGATTAAAAACGGTATTTTCGTAGTATCCACATTATAATTTCTTCGTTTATTATCTCAATTATTAGTAAAAGCGCATTTTATAGGGAATTCATTAATTGTAATATTTTTTATTACGTCGGCTTCAAATATTTTCAATTTTTTATGTCTAATATCTGCAAGACATTTAATCTTCCTATAGATAGTAATACCTTAATTATTGAATAGTGCTGTCTTAAGCTTTAAACTTTCATCAAATATCTTCCATTATATAAGATACACTCGAATGAATAATAGATACATAATCATAGTTTCATATAAAAAGTGCCCTTCAAATTGTACTTGTCAAAAACTCAGCGTATTGTTAAACGGGGTTAAATACAAAATATTTTTATATATTAACAATTCCGTGTTCAGGATACCAATCAAAAAACAGTCATTTCTTTTTTATGATGCTAGATTAGACAGCTATAATTTTTTTATTTCCAGTCACTTGGACATAACTCATTCTCCATTAGAACGATAAAGATGTATCAGATTCAACATATCTCATAGTACGAGCGACGTGGTGCACTATGAAATTTGCTATATCTACACCTCCTCAATACAATGTGCTTTCACAATTTTGAAACGTACACCTCCTTTTAAGAGTGGCATCTAGTGTGTTCAACCTCTGCTAGAAGGGTACTTCATGAGCCCAGCGGTAGATCATTCAGGCCTAAATATTTGTCATTTTCACCACCAGCATAGATGTAGAAGTTGTCTATGTAGCCTTTTAAATAGTGATTGGGGATTAAAAATCTTTGTTATTATTTAAAAAATATTTTTAGATTTATTTTTTTTTAATTTTATGAAATATTTTTTTTAGTGTGTAATTTTTTTTAAATTTTCTAGATTAAAAATTTTTTTATGTAATAAAAGATACCACTCCTGTGACTGCTCAGAATAATTTCTTGCACTAAATTTTAAATTAACGTAATTTTTAACGGTTTTAATAATAATATCAAAAAATTATTTACTGCGGTTATACTTTAAAATTATTTCTAAAAGTTTTCCAATCTCCTAAAACTAATGTTAAGCACATTATAAATACTTCCAAAAGTTGATTTCTAATTTTTGCAAACTAATTCTTCCCTTTCTTTGTAATTGCTTATCAGACATGCATAGTTCAGTCAATTACATTAATAAACACTCGCCTCTCTTTTTCCTCGTGTCCGTCGTCCCATATATTCACCTGAATAACTTAGCAGAAAAATAAGTTCACACCCGATAGCCAAGCATACATTTTCAATCAGAATTCTTAATGATCAGCATAATTAACCACAGTTATAAATCAAACACTTCTCGAAGAAGGAAGGCAGCTATGTGATTACCTGCAAAGCGAGCATCTAAAGAAGCTGCAGAAATTGCGAGTTGAAATTGATAAACGAGCGTCTATTTAACCATTTAACCCGCTCCGCAGTTTGTTTCAAGAACCTTTAGGTGTGACTACTATTCCGAAGGGAAGACATAATCGAGCCCTGCCCAACCACAGATTGGCTAATCCTTTTTGCTGTAAGAGATACTAAGAACCGTTATAAGGAGGCATGCAAATTTGAATGATAAAAGAAGTTGGAAGATTTAAATCCTTAATGTGAGTAACGCAACTAGGTTCTGATTTTTAATTTCTGGTTTTTCGATTAACATTTTTGAAATAATTAAAAATCCATTTGCCATGATGAAAGTTGAAATAGAAATAAAAGTGTGTTTTGCAATGTATTGAAGAGTGATTTAATTATGGGTGGTAAAAGACAGAGATGGAAAGTCTTCGGGCAAATAAAACTTTTTCCATGAAGTGTCACTGTTTGCAGAAAATAACTGATGGTTGTATTAGAGTAATTTAATCAAGTGATGTCTTGAAATGAATTGAACTTTATTTTTTGAAATATGACTGATTGAAAAAAATATTTGAGTGAATGTTAAAATTTAAATATAATGAAAAATATAAAAATCTGAAATCTTTAGAATTTTAATTTATCACTTATGAACTAGATATAGGACTTATTCCAACAAAGGAATATATAATTAATTGCTAAGTGATAATTAAATTTCATAAATACCTTTACTCACTAGACTATATTTAAAAAAAAAAAAGACATCAATAACGAAATTATGTATAAAATAATATGTATTAAAAGCAGCGATAATAGGTACTAAAAGCAGCATAAGCCTTGTATAATTTCTGCGATTCATATGTAAGAAATCGCTTGGTAAATCAATATTAATTTTAAAGGAAATTTTCTATTTTGCAGTATTTTGGGATATTTGAAGCGTTTAACTAATTTACTTCGAAAATTTTTTTTTGAGAATTTCGAAAAGCCGCTTACTTAAACAACATCATATTCATATTCAATTTGTATTAATTTTTTTTCCGCTCAAGATTAAATTAATTTGTATACAGAAACAAATTATGACATTTGCCACATATGCGACTACATTCCTACGTATTCTGTTCAAACTCATTCACTCATGAAGTTTTTTTACCCCAAACCAAAAATATTATTTAAAATCATATTTATAAATTAATGCAAAACTATTCAACTATACCTTTAATTAAAACCTTCATAAATAATGTACTAACAATAAGCTTGTGTTGATTGAATCAAGAACCAACTTACATAGAACATTTTAGTTATTACTTATACTACTTGGACGACACCCAATCTATACTAAGTCCATGAACCCGTGTGTTCTCATGGGTGGAGGAAAGGAAGGGGCTTCTGTTGTGATGGTCTTAATGATGATGGTCTTCTGTTGTGATGGAGCACCCTTAAGTAAAAGTCTAACTTGGCTCTGTGACGCTGAAGAAGTAGAACAATGCCTTTCGGGAGAAGGGCTTTATATGGAACTACTTTGCACTTGCCTATAGTATGGGAAGAAACTCGGAAAATTCCTGTCAGATAGTCCGACTCACGAGGCAAGATGCTGAACATCCCAAACGCCATCGAGTCTCCTCACTTTTGAAACAGTGTCTATAACAAAGCAGCCAGTGGATTCGGCTTCCGTCCTAATGCTCACCAGCGGCGAGTTGCCACTGGCCTCTAGTCGGACACGTGAAAGATATTCTGATTTTAAAAGAGTAATAATCTCAAATATTCTTTTTTTTTTTTTTTTTTTTTAAATTTGTGAATTCTTTTACGTTTACGTTTTTGCAGAGTAACTAGTTTATGATTATTCAACTCGAAACAAGTATAATTAGGTACGAAAACAAATATTTAATAACTGTTGGGTTTTTATTTTAGGCATCAGCATTAAAATTTTAAAAATTTGAATTCCAGATATCATTAAGTGAATAAAGTATAGCATTACTTGTGAGAGTATAAGAAAATACTTCTTAATTAAAAGTATTAGGCACTACATTAATGCTTACATTAATTTATGATAAATGCGTTTTTAACATGCATGAAAAATTCAAATATTTGTTAGGAAATTTTAAACCAGATAAAAATAAAATCTCTCTGAGAAGGAAATTGCAATTTGATATATTTTTTATTTCCTGTAGAGCTTTTACAATTCAATGTCTTTTTCAAAATTATTTTTCTCACGACTCGTTTATAAAAAAAAAAAAAATGCTGTTTCAGAATAAAATAATTGATTTTTCAAATAATAGAATAGGGTAAATTAGATATTTTTTTATGATACGATAAAAAACTCAGTTAGCCTTTTTAGTATTATTTTTATTGAGCCTCCGCCCTAATGCTCATCAGCGGACCACATTGCAACTGAGTCACGAGTCGAACGCCAGTATTAGTAAAAAAAAACAAGTGTAAATAATCAATTGAAAATTACAAAAAAGACACTCTTTTAAAATTCATGTTTTAAAATTTCGATTTTTTTTTTTCAGTCGGAAATTTAAAAATATTACAAACGAAAGTAAATAAATTATATTTTTAATATTCAGACACATTTTGTATACAATTTTGATAAATGTTCAGAGTTACGCTATGATAAAAAAAATTAAGCCTTATTATTGATATCACATGCTTTTTTAAATCTCAAATAAAAAGAATTAGAGGATTAAAATTCAATATTCATTCTCTACGAGAGCTTTACGCATTCATTTCTGTCAAGTTACTTGCGACTACTCAATCCTTAAGAGATAAAAAAACAAATAATATAATCCGACTTAGTAACAAAAAAGAAATAAAATGCATCTTACTTAGTGTTGTCGAAAAGCGGAAAAACCTTTTTTTTATTCCTAAACTTTTTAATCATATGAAAATGTTAATACTTGCTTTTGCTGGATTACAACACCAAAAATTTATACTGCTCATCACCACTAAGAATGACAGAAAAAATATTTTTTAACTAACTAACTAAGTATTATATTCTTTATGATAGCAGATTCCTGATCATCTCTAATAATTTAAGCTATAAGTAATATCAATATATATTCTTATAACTTATTCAAATATATTACTTCTTCTATGCCCGACTCGTGACTCAGCAGGCAGCGCTCGCCTCTGGTGAGCCTCAGGGCGGAGGTTCCATCCGCTGGCGCCTTTGTTGTAGACACTGTTTCAAAAAACGAGGAGACTTGATGGCGTTTGTGATGTACAGCATCTTGCCTCGTGAGTCGGACTACCTGGTAGGAGTTTCTCGGTTTTCTCCCATACGAGACGCAAATGAGGACTTTTTTTAGTTGTCCCTAAAAAGTCCTCCCTGAAGGTAATGGCCCTCTTCCTTCAGCGACTCCGAGCCAAGTTGGACTTCTACCTACGGTGTTCTATCACAACAGAAGATGCCTTCCATCTTTACATGAGACCATAAGGGTTTTTGGACTTGATCTAAATCTACTCATCACCCAAATGATCTTGTGGGCCACTTTGGATATGCATCATAACTCCGCGGGCCACATATAAAATTATATATCCCCATATTAGATATAGACCGCCCCAGATAGATATTTTTGATAGATAGATCCACTATAGATAATTGAAACGTAATGAGTTATTATTTTTGTGTTTATTATTATTATTACATGTAAACGTAGATAATATAGTAATAGGGCCTGAATGGCCGAGTGGCCAGGCTCTGGCGCTCGGCGCTCGGTACTACGGGTTCGAGTCCCAGCAGTGCCATGGTTGTTTGTAGTGGTTCGGAATCCACTTTAAAAAGTAGGTCCCGGTCTAATAGGATCGTAGAGCGTTTCGGGGCATTGTTACTTCCGTGGCTTATCTTCAAGTTACACGCTCCCCCTGCAAAAATGCAAAGTGAGTACGTCTCTGCAGCATTGCCTTAAGGCATCCAAAACCAAGCTGTCTGTGTTTGCCAGCTGCATTAGAAAGAAAAAATAATATATTAATAATAATGACGCTAAATACACAGTGTAAAGAAACATATAACACTAAAAATGAAATATAAAAAATATTTAAATATAAGTGAAATAAAAAAAAAATGAAATCATTAAAAAATATTTATTTTGTTAGTGCAATATTTGTTTCACCACTCTTTCACTTAGCTTTTGCAAATTGATCTCCATTTGGGTATTGGCACATCCCAAATGGAGATCATCGTGGAATGGAATGGGTGTTGCACGTTAGCGTCCGTTATGTTTGAACGTATTTTGTGTTTGGTCAATTTCATTTCAGAAAAGAAAGGTTCGCAAGTATAAGCTGGACCAAAAGCGCTAACAACTTTAACTAAGAGTCTGGTTTGTTCTGCTATCAACAATCAACTGTGATTATCTAGAGATGGTCACTGTGTGACTGAGATCACTTAAAGTGAAACTTAGAACCTGTTACATTAGATGTTCCAAAATGCGTGCGCATCATGAGTTCGCAAATTATTATTTAATTATTCTGCGAACTCATAAATCAAACAGGTAATATCTGCCAATTATTCAAGAATATTATTTTAAAACCAAAGTTAATTTTTTCTCATCATTTCAACAGTTCATTTTTAAATATATGGATGCACACATAATGTATTTTTTTAATACATTGTTTTTCACTACTTTGGCCATTATAAAATGAATATATTTTGTAAAAGTGTGAAAAATATTCAAGGCGGCAATATTCAAATATTCACGGGCCTCAAAAATATTCAAGGCGGGCCGCGGGTTGACCACTTCTAGTTTAAATGTTGCTGTCTACCAAGTGGGATAAGAAAAATAATTTTTTTATTTGTTTGTATTATTCACGCATTTTGAAAAATTATAAAGCCTTTTCTTGGGTTATGCTTAACGAGACTAAAGACTATTAAAAAAAGTAAATAATCTTAAAAAATGCAAGGATCAAGTTTTTATATATCTAGTGACTGGATATTTCAGTGTAAGAATGATAATTTTCAAAATTGGATTTTTTGACATAATTATACTTCAGCAATCGAGTATGAGAAATAAATTTTGATTTATCCTTTTAAAATAAATCATTCTGATTTTATAAAATATCCTAGAATATAACTTTTAGGGAAATTTCCCTTCAAAATTCTTGTGTAATGCTGTATTTCACCAGAATTCACCTTCTTTATGTTATATATATGTTTATAATTTTTTTCTCAATGAAATGAACTCCTTTTTTAGTCACTTTGTTAGAATTACGTAGGTGGGTTGATAAATTTTAATGGGAAGTATTTTTCACTTGTCTGGGTTTAACCTAACATTTCTGATTGTGGCGGGACATTTTTTTAGAATAACAAAGCAATGAATTTCTTTAATCCAACATTTAACTTTTCCCGCTACAGTTCTTTTGTAACTTAAATAGCCGTGTCTGAATGAAATTTTAATGCAATAAGTAAGAAAAAAAAAAACTCAAACTGCATGATTTTTCTGACATTCTTACATTAAGTTAATTTATTTGTAGATCTAACTGAATTACATTGTTAAAAGTGCTTTCATTGGGTTTTGTTTTCGTTGTTGTTTTTCAAGAACTACACAAATATCTCCTGCCTGCAGTCTACTAGTAGATTTAATTAAATCCAAAACTTAAATAAATTAAGTGGCTATACAAAAAACTATGCAGTAAAGATGAATTTTTTAATTATTCTTCATAAATTACAAAGTTGTTTAATTTATTAGATATTACTTTGTTATGTTCCTCTAAAGAAGTTAAATAATTTTTAGAAACATATCTATAAATAATTCTCTCACCTTTAAAAATTATCTATTCGAAATAGTTTCAAAATTTTAGTTACCTGAAAATTTTGTGGAACCATACGAAAAAAAAACCACACGATTATCCATATGGTAATTTTTTATTCAAAGGAAATATATTCAAATGTCCAAATACAATTTCAGAATTAAATTTATTAAATGCCAATATTTAAAAATATTTCCCTATTCTACAATACATAAATATAAATAAACAAAATAAATATCGTTGATAATAAACTAATTAAAATAAATCGCGTCTTTTTGTATAAAAATGGTTTTGAAAATTGGTTCAAATTACCTATTACTAACGTTATATTCCAAATGCAGCTCATTAGTAAATTTTTTTAATAAATTCTATTGAATAAACAATGGATTTGTTAAGATTTTCAATACATAAATTTCAATTATTTGACCTTGAGATAAATAGTTTCCTCTATTTATTACATGAATTTGTATTCAATCTAAAGTTGATCAATTGTGTTTATTGATTTTTTTGGTGTGTCTGTCTACTGTCAGTTTGTGCTCACTTTCGTCTAATTAGACTGGAATATACAGTTTAACGTAGATTCCAAACCACTAACAAACATTCATGTTACCGCCAGGATTCGAATCTGAAGCATCAAAGGTCAGAGCGATAGCCAATTGGTCATCAGGCAGCTGTATTTATTGAAAATTTAGATTTAAAATTAATTAACACAATAAATAGTGTGTTCAGATGAATTATATTTAGAAAGAGTGTTTGCAATAATTATTTATGAATCATTTTGTCTGATAAAATTCGATATTTCATACAAAAAAACCTCTAAAGAAATTATATGAATAGTTAAATTTTATTAAACACTAAGTAAAAAAATACGTCTTTAAATGAACATCTTAAAAGCTTACATATTAATATTACCTGTTAAAATTAAAAAAAATTGTTTTTATTATGCTAGGTACATTATAGGATGGTAGATATGTAACAGATTCAGCGTTACATAAAATGCACCATAGTGGCATTGCTACATTACATCAATATTGTACTGCCATTTTGGAATGAAATGCAAGGGTAATTGAGATTTCCTGCATTTCTCTTCAAACCTATGAAGAGATATATCGTGCCCACTCTTAGCCCTAAAGATGAAATTTCCAAATTAAATCAGATTTTTTTAATTTTGAAACCATAATCTCTTAGTTAAGAAATGTGTTCGGAATTCGTAAATAATATTTAATTTATTACGTATCCACAACCTTCCTGTCAGTTCACTATTCACCAAGCTACTCTATATTCACTTAATGAAACTGAATACCAAAAGTTGTAATTTAATCTTATCACGTTCCTTCGATGATCTGCTTCTCTGAGCAAGGATTAATTGCTTGTTAGTAAAAATTACGATTTTTTTTATGGATCATAATTGATTTAATGACATGCGTTTTTCTTTATGTAACATCTTTTCGTTTAACACAAGATGTTTGAAAGCTGAAAAACATGACAAAAGTATAAAACTGTTTTTACTAACTTTTGTTTTCAATTATATTTTCCAGCAATAGATGAAATTTTAGTGCAGAATTCATCAAAAAATGATTTTTACCGTGGATAAACATACAATTATACTGTATCATAATACACTAATTATTCTGTACCATATACTGTAATTATACTGTATGCATAAGTAAAACGTACCCAGAATTAAAAAAACAAATTTGTATTTTAACATGCAACATTAATTTGTAAAATTCTTTAACATGTTCATTTAAAGGCGTATTGCTTTCAATTTATAGCCTAAAATTAGTTTGTGACAACGATAGGTTTTTCAGAATTTTCTTAAACTGTAAAATGCATTATGAAATAACTTTTCTTGTAATGTGTTCATTTAATTTGGCTTATCGCTCTACGGCTCTACAATTTAGGTTACTTAGACAGGGATCTAGCGTTTAACGTAGATTTCGAACCACTAACAAACATACATGCCATCGCTAGGATTCTAACCTGAACCCTGTGGCCCCAAAGGCCAGAGTGCTAGTTAATTGGCCATCGGGACGCATGTGTGCGGTTTTTTTTTTTAAATCATGTACCATGCAATTATTTCAGCGTGATATAACAGAAATAATTATTGTGAAAACATTTTAATTATATGTTAAATATTACCAGCATTTATAGAAGGCATGGAAGTCAATTTTGTGGAGGGATTCAAGTAGTATTCTAATCTAAAGATAATAAGGTACCATGTACTTTCAATCGGGCCTTGCTGAAAGACAAATGAGCTGTGACAAATGAGTTCATCGGCGTGATGAATGACAAACCGTGATTCATCTGATCAGGCAACTCTCTCCCACTGATCCATGGACCAGTCACGATGTTCCCGGGCCCAGCGCAGGCGCAGTTGGCGATGACGCTTGGTCAGCAAAGGCACACTAGTGGGATATTTGCTGCGTAGCCCCATATCCAACAGTGTTCACTGAACAGTGTGCTCCGATACTATTCTACTTAGCCCTGCATTGTATTGGGCTGTCAGCTGAGCCACTGTCTGGCTCCGGTTTTGCTTCACCATGCGAGACAGTCACCGACGACCTTTTCTTTGATAGCGTGTGGACGTCCAACACCATGTCGTCTACTGCTGGTTTCACCGTCATTCATCCACTTTGCATAAGTACTAACAACTGTAGATGGCGAACAACCCACGAGTCGTGCAGTTTCGGAAATACTTGTTCCGAGCCTTCGAGCCATTACAACCTGCCCTCTATCAAAGTCGCTTAGATCCGCAGTCTTTCCATCACACACAGAAGTAAGTGAAAGAATGATTCTTCAGACTCTCCAGCAGCAGTTAAATACCACTTATGTTTTGGCTCTTGAGTGTAGTTTAGCAATGCTACACACATTATAATCAAGCTTCGAAATACAATAAGTTTCCGAGTTACAAAAGTTTTCATGACCAGCGTTTCACACTCATAATCTCCCTACACAACCTAGATATGATTGGTTTAATTAGGAACTCTACCTTCAATGAATCTTTTCAGGAGAACTATATACACTTGAAAAGTTTATAAATGCGGTTTAATTAATTAAGTACGAAGGTTCTAGAATGTATTGGGAGTAATAATTATTTTCTAAAGGATTCTCTGGTGGGTGTGGCCTGAAATTTTCCACTTTGCTATTAAAATTTTAAAAAAATTTTCTAATTAAATTGGTGACGCAGTTTTAAAACTTTTGTATCAATTTAATTTAATTTAACTTGGGATTACGGTAGAATTTACAATCAACCTTTGATATGATCTTAAACATGCCATTATTTTGAACGACTTATTTTTTGGGAATAAAAAAAAATAATAATAAAATATTTATAAACTCAAAAAAAAAAAAACCAACACTGTAAAACGTTGAAGTTTTATGCCTTGTGTATTTATTAAATATTTATGTGAAGTTAAACAATCACACCCAGCTCATATTTGTGTTTAATGCATAATCAAGTGAGCCTAATATAGCAAAGAATTGTTGCTAATGTACACTCAAGAGTCAAAACATTATGACCACCCCTACATTTTGCAATGAACTCGCCTGGATGACGTGGAAGGCACGCGATCAGGTGGAAGTGGTATTTAACTGGTATTTTTTTCTTTCTAATGCAGCTGGCAAACACTTAGACAGCTTGACCTTGGATGCCTAAGGCAAGCGCTGCACAGACGTACTCACTTTGCATTACCCAGGGGCGCGTGTAGCTTGAAGATAAGCCACGGACGCGGAGTAACAATGCCCCCGCAACGCTCTACGATCCTATTAGGACCGGGACCAACAGTTTAAAGTGGATTCCGAACCACTACAAACATCCATGGCACCGCCGGGACTCGAACCCGAAACCTGTGGTACCGAGCGCCAGAGCGCTACCCCTCGGCCATTCAGGCCCTGTTTAACTGGTATAAAGTGGTGGTATTAATCCATGCCAAGGCGGGTTGAAGCTGTGTTCAACATTTATTGACAGGTGGTCATAATGTTTTGGCTCTTGAGTGTATATTATAATGAAGAATTGTTTTCGAATAAATTTTCTTTACTATTTGTTATAACAAAATATTTTAATTACTATTTTTAGGTCATTTCTAAATGCAGGGTCGTGAAAATATTTGCTCAAATAAAAGGATATTAATCTTTAAAGTAGCTGGAACTTGAGTTGATTCTTTACACTTTCCATTTCTACAAGTTTATTGCTAGCACAGAAAGGGGTAGCCAATAATAGAGTTAGGGTAAGATGCGTAACCTATTTAATTATTTTTTGTAAAAAAATTTTTTTTTTTCCACAAAAACGGACTTTTACGAAAAAAAATTTTTGTTTTCTTTTATTAATTTTCACATTATTTATGATTTCAAAATAATGTAAATTAAAATAAATAATTATATAATGAACATAAAACAAAAATCAAATTATCTTAATTTTTGGAGGTCAATTGGACATTTGATTTTAAAGTAATTTTACCAAAATAAATTTCCTACTGTAATTTTTCGTCAGTTAAATAAACGTTTAGATTATTGATATGTAAACGAAAAAAAAAGTAAATATAAAAGGAAGAAAAATATTTAAATAACATTGGTAAAAATAAGTGTATATCATTTATTTTTTCTAAGGTACCTTTTCGAAAACAATACAATTGTAAGTAGGCCATCAATATCGCAAAATAAAAGACTAATAGTAAGAAGAATTAGTAATATAGTCACAAAATGATGTTATACAAGGCAACTAAGCAACCCTTGTTATAAAAACGTATGAGCCGATAACAAAGAATAAAAAAAATGAAATGGGTACTTCAAAACCACAAGTTTAATGGCAGATGCTGATCGAAATAATATTATTCAATAAACCGAAAAAGAAAATTCAAGTGCTCGAAAAAAAAAAACTTTAAAGCTTATTTTTTTTCCATCATACCATTTCATTAACAATAAAACATGTTAAACATGGCTAAACTTGAAAGATATATTTTTCTGCTTAAGATATATGGAGTAACTTGGGTAACTTTTTCTAAGGTACCTTTTCAAAAACAATGCAATCGTAGTATGCGCTTATTATCATTGATGGTGAGAAGAATTAGTAATGAAGTCTCAAAATGATGTTATACAAGGCAACTAAGCAACGCTTGTTATAAAAAACATATGAGCTGATAATAAAGAATAAAAAACCTGAACTGAGTACTTCAAAACCACATGTTTAATGGCAAATGCTGATCGAAATAATATTATTCAATAAAGCAAGAAAGAAAATTCAAATGCCTAAAAAAACTGTTTAATTTTTTTCCCAACATACCATTTCATTAACAATAAAACATGTTAAACATGGCTAAACTTTAAGAGATATCTTTTTCTGTTTAAGATATATGGAGTAAGTTGGGTGCGGTCGCCGGCTCATTCAAGTAGTCAAATTAAGGAAATTACGGAAATGCGATAGGCGTCTTCAGACTGGCCACTTGATGGACAGATCTCGAAATGACCGCGATTTAGTCAATGCAAGACGATAGCCGCCTATAAAAGGGGAAAAACAGTGATTATGAAAACTATGATGAAATGTTGATTGAAAATCGTTGATATGCCGGTGTTACGCAGCCCGGAGATAGAGCTACTCGATAATAATACAGAACTCTGCTGGTATCTAATCTTATATGTATTTAAAGGGAGGCCATCAGTGGGTTTTTTTTAATTTTACTCTTTAGATATTCTTCAAACTACTATCTCTTCTATATGTTAATGATAGATTCCAAAATGTATAATAATGGACGTTCCTTGCTCACAAAATAATTTGAGATATTGCTTCGAGTAATAATAATGAAAATGAGATTGAGAAAGGGAAAATTCTGAAAATATTTTTGAAGTTATTTAATTTTTTTAAACAAAAATGGTAACTTTTGTTATATTTTCCTCGCAAAATTTATTGATTTTATTTATTTATTTATGGTTGAAGATCTTGCAAAATGGAAGTGAATATCAACCAGTATCATACGGGACAATTTCAATTTTGATTTGTTTAACTGTATCAGCTATCTTTTTACTTCAATATAATTTTTTTTTCTATTTAAAAATATTAATTAATAGCTGACAATAATTAATAATTAATTAATAACTGATTAGGAAACTGACACCTATGAAAATTGTTACAATTCGAAGAAAAAAATCTCTTTTAACTATAAGAAACATTTTGCTTTTTTTTATGTCATCTTTCTAATTCTATAACTTCTTTTATTATTTTCATTATCATTTATAAATTAATTTATCAATGTTTTTATTACTTGTATTGCATCATTTTTTTAGTGCGTGAAGTAAATTTACAGATCTTTTTCATGCCTAAAGTATTTCATACTTTAAATAATTGATTTTGAAGATGCTATTAATATAACAGCAAGGAATGGCGTTGTAAGGGTAATGCTTCTGCCAAACCAAATTTAATTTATGTAATATCATCATAACAATATATAAGATCAGTGTTTCTTTGAGAAGAATGGAAAGTGAGTAAAAAGAGTGTTAACACTCCATCCTCCAAACTGAGTAAGTCACAATCCTATTTTGAATCTTTCACCGTTACTATTAGTGCCGTCTTTCTACAAGTAGGCTTTGATAATTTCTTTTTGACTTATTTCTAAAAATTTACAGGACATGAACACAGTTGTTAGAAAACAAACTGAACCTTTCAATTCAGTAAGAGCATATACAGCGAAATGTTGTAAACTAGTGAAATATGATTTTTACAACCATGCTGATGAAAGTTAGACATTTTGAAGAAAAGCATTAAATTTTGAAAAGCTTGAAAAAAAATAAAACCGCGAGGCTGGAATAAATTGGTGGCGGGCCACCAATTGAATACTACTGGCTATAATATTACTCAAGATAAAAACATATAATATTAAAGATACATTTTCTATTCCAACCTTTTTGAATGCGAAATACATCTTGGATCTAAAATTCTTTCAATTTGTGAATGCCGCCTTGGAGGATTTCTTAAAGGTAACTAGATCATATTCGTATTTGTTCGTGAGATAGGGGACCTTGTCCCAATCCGACAATCATCCGGATGACAATTTTAATTAAACTACTTAATAAGAAAAATTATTAAATATAGTAATGTCATTTTCTATCCAAAAGTAGCATTTCTTGCAGCTACCAATGATTTCACACATTCATATGTATTCATGTGTACAGGCTGTAAAAGCAAATGTTACTACCACTAGCACTAAAGCCCTTTAGTAATGAGAATGCGTTAATTTGGAGTTGTTTGTTTCAATCGTATATGTATTTAAGAAAAATGTTGAATTTTTGGAATCTATATTAAAATAATGAATATATATCTTTTCGTTTTTTTTTATATACATGCAACTTTGATGGAGCAATGGGCCATAAAGAGTGATTGAATGGGAAAATATTTACTTATATTAGACGCCACATTGAGGAATCATTAGCTTCATGAATATACTCATCAAGGCCTTGTTCATGGTTTGTATAAGTAGATACTAAATAGCATGCAGAGTTCGATTCTAATATATGAAGATCTTCATTGGTGCAACTACCCCACGGTAGGCCAAGGCCGTCTGTTTACTCACAGAATTCGTGAGAAGTGATGTTTCTTTTTACTGGGTAGTTTTGTCAGCCCCACCCCAACAGTCATATTATATCGAGACCTGCGGTTTAAAGTTGATTCCACTATAAACACCCATGGCATCGAAGGACTTCGAACCTGTGGCACCAAGCGCTAGTCACTCGGCCATCAGCCCCAATATATGGAGTTGCTTAAAGTTGAATAGGTTCAAGGGTAATTGTAACAAAATGCTTCACAATGGTGTCTGAACAGCATGGTTAGAGATTTATGAGATTTTCTTCTTTATAAAATGTATATGCAAGGCCACATTCCTTAATTCCCTATAGAAATTCATTATTTTCCTATTAGTATTCTAGAAATCTACGTCATACATGTAATGTCAATCATCATGCAAAGAAAGAATGCGTATGAAAAGAATATGATGAATATCAAATATTTTTTTTGTGTTTTTTAACAAAATCCGAAAATAGTACATTCCTTGCATGATTTTAAATAAAGTTTTATAAAAGAAAAACCGGAAAGAAATCATGTGTTCAATGTAAAAATTAATTACTCAAAAAAACTCATATCTCTTTTTTTTTTTTTGTAATTCTATATCATATTCAGTTTTATAATCCCCATTTCAATCAATGAGTTGAACACTAATTTATGACGAAAAAGGAAGAAACGTGCGTAATTATTCTAGTTGAAATCTTCATTTTTAACACATGCATGCAATGGCCTTTTTTTTTTTTTTTTTTTTTTTTTTTGCAGCCTGAGGCTTATAATATTTGTGGCTCTCTTCTTGGCACCGTGTCATGCAGTATTTAGCACAACGAAACAAAAATTGGACGAAATAAAAAACATGAAAAACTTGAATATCATCATAAAAAAGTGGAGGAATTGTCAGCAGAATTTATTCCATAAACTTTTCTATCCTTCTCTAAAGCTATGTCAGCTATTAATATTTTTTTTTCCGTTTCGATAACAATTGCATTTTTGGCTCATGCGAAATGTTTGTGCATTTATTAATCGTTAATGATTTGATTTTGGAATCGACTTCATAACGAGATTCAATCTTTTCTGAATTCTTTATATTAGTTTGTCTATCAATATACGGTAGGATATTTAAATGATCTATTGCACGTGATGTTTGTGCATCGATTATGCAAAAAAGGCTCAATGTTTCAAAAATATCTTTGGCATATGTATCCATTTATTTATTCGATATTTTCATATGTATATATATATACATATATAAATAGTTAAAAAGAAATTAAGTATTGTAAAAGATATTATGTCTTTTATTTCTTGACGTATGATTGGCTAGCAGTTTTTTATAATTTTATACTTTTCTATTTCAGATAAAAAAATTATTAGGATTAGCCCATCAATTTTGTGGACTTGTGTGTCAAACTTCACTAAAAAATAAAAATTCAAAATGACTTAAAAAAAAGTCAAATAAAAAAAAAAAAAAATAGGAATGTTTTCCGTAATAATGAATTGAAAAATAAACTCTTCTTTGAATCTTAATGTGAGCAATAAATATTTTTAAAAAATTTACTTCCTAATATAATTAGTTAGAAAAATAAATATTTATTTGTTTAAAGTATTATATAGAAAATTTAAAAAGAAATTTAATCAGAATAGCAGTAAATTATTTTTATTTTTATAACAGTAAATATTTTTAGTTACATTATATTATATTAATTTAGAATAAGAGTAAATCATTTTTTAAATTTTAGTTTTTTTCAGTCAACTAAGAATATTTGAATGGGTAGGAGCTTTTTATAATTTGATACTTTCCATTTTAGATAAAAACAATTATTAAGATTCGACCATCAATTTTTGGACAAATTTTTGTCAAACTTCCATAAAAAATAAAAATTTAAAATGACTTAAAAGGTATAGTTGAAATCAACATAAAAAATGGATACAGGTGTTCTTCATTTATTAAAAAATGTTGGAAGATCTTTGCATCTTATAGTGAGCGATAAATATTTTTAAAAAATTTATTTTTCTAATATCATTAGTTAACAAAATATATATATATTTTTTAAAGTATTATATAGAATTTACAAAGAAATTTAATCCAGAATAACAGTAAATTCTTTTTTTATTTACTTATTACAGTAAATATTTTTATTCACAGATTATACTAATTTAGAATAACAGTAAATTATTTTTAACATTTTCTTCCTTTTCAATTTTAGTTTTATTTTTTCAAGTCAATTAAAAATATTTTAATGATATATTTACATGATGATGATATCATAAATTATTTTTGAAATATTTGAAAAACATTCCTACGTAATAAAATAGCGAATGTTGTTTTGATCTATTAAAATTATTTCATTGTTTTTAAATTAAACACGTCATTATTTAGTTAAAATTATTTCTACTCTCTAAACTTTTTTTATACCAATTAAGAGTCGAACGAATTGAAATTTCAAATATATATTTTAATTATACGATTTTTTTCAATTTTACGCAAACTATTTTGTAAAATTGCTTTTAACTAAGATTTCTTTTTATTTTTTTTTTCTAACAAAATTATATAACTGACTGTGCATTATGTATTTTGAATGTGGTGTTTGAGTAGGTAATAGTAAAAATAGAAACACAAATCTTCTTTTAAAAACTAATAATTTGCTGAGAAATAATAAGTGATGAGATTTATGTAATTTTCAAACGATTAGTAACGTAAAAACGTGAGATTTTAATATCAAGTTACGCTCATTCTTTTTACATATAATGTTTTTGGAAATCTATCAGTAAAAGTTGAAATGCTTTTTATAAAGTTTTCATAGTATTCAGAATACGTAAAAAGAATATACCCTAAATATTGTATATTTAAATAAATTTATATATTTAGATAAATTTTATATAGCTTTACATATTTGAACCTTATGGCTATGTAAAGTAAATAAATATTTGGTCTGTATGATTATTGTGATGGCTTATAAATATTTAATTATATGTTAGAAATGAAACTAAATATATATATATACATATATGTAAAATATATTGATGCAAAATAATGTTGTTATAATATTGTTGTTGAAAATGGTATACTAATGTTGTTAATTTCTAATTATGTATGGCTTAATTTTATTGAGCAGAAAACAGAACAACCATCATCATCTTCATCATCAATAGCACGACAGGCAGGGAGGGCCAAGGCTTTCCTTTGAAGAAATTTCCATGCGTTCCTCTGCTGACAAAGGGTCCTCCAATTCTTAACCTTCAGTACATCAAAATGTTTTTCAACCTCGTCTATCCATCGCAACTTAGTCCGTCCTTTTTCTATTTGTCCTGTGGCTTTGCCAAAACGAACCCTTTTATAGGGTATAAATCATTCATACTAAATACACGAGCAGCCCAATTTAATGATCTTAATAAATTTTATAATAGCTGAGTATTTATAGCATTTATAAATTTCTGCGTAGTACCGTCTTCTCCGACAATCACTTTCTCACAACTAACCCCTCCAAGAATAGCCCTTAAAATTTTCCGCTCAAATATACCCAAATGGGCCACAACAGATCTTGCTAAAGTCCATGTTTTCGAGCCATAGACCAAAATAAGTCTAATAAGAGTTTTACATAACAATTTAATTTTGCTGCATATGAACTGTGAATTAAACAGATGTCTTAACACATAAAAGGCCTTATCGGCAGGTACAATTCTATTTTATATTTCAAGTAAGATATTGTTATGACAATTAATTTCTGATTTGTACCGAATTTAAAAAACTTAACTTTTAAATTTTTTATTTTTATCTTACTTTTTTAAATAGTATTTTTTTTTTTGAGTACCATACATTAATTTTAGAAACTTTAATCTTTAATTTTTACTAACAATAATTAAGCAGCCTTTTATAATTCAAAGCATATTTATTAATTAAGATGAGGAGGTTTTGGGGTATTTCCTCCTGTTGGTACTCCGTAATCGGTATGCCAGTTGCCAGTTGCCAATTAATTTCTCATACTAAGTACTTAAAACTAAGTACAAATTCAAAAGTGTAAGTGCCTAAGGTAGCATTGGGTGTATCCTGGCAAATATTTCTTGAGGAAAAGTATATATTTCATTTTTTTTTCTGGTTTATGTTTAGTTACAAAGACAAAAACAGAACAATACACATTTTAATTTGTTAAACATTTTTTTTATTCTCTTCAAAATTCTAAAGTTACAGAATAATAAGAAACAAAAATACACACAAAACATAAAAAAAATATTTGTATTTTCATAACTCTATATCAATTGTCAATAAATATACAAACTTATTTTTAATAAATATGAAAGTCACTGTACTTTTGGAATAATAAAACATATTCTAAGTTAGTTTTCTCCTTATAGATCTTGTAAAATGTGCTCGTTGACTAATGCATACATTTTTTATTATTGTTACATTTTTCGTTTAACTAAATAAAAAATCCAAACAATAGGTAAGAAACAATTTTAAAATGATTGATAATATATTGAAATATACCCAATCATTCTTTTTACAAGGTAAATTTAAAATCACTGTGAAAAATATGGAAATGATTTAAAATGTGAAACAATTGATTAATTACAGATTAACTGTTCCTACCGTATCTTGTTTCAATGCTAATAAGAGGAAATATTTGATTGCAAAATATTTTCATTCTTCGTAACATAATAGCAATTTAGATAAAAAAATATAAATTTTGAGTGTATTTTGTTTTCACTGATAGTAAAAGACAGAAAAGCAATTTTCACTGAATATTTTTGCTTCTTATTATAACAGAAAGAATTTAATTTAAATCTTTTTTTTCTCTAATAATAAAAGATAGAATAATAATTTCTATAACAGAGTTGCTTTAATTCTAATCTAATAGGAGATAACAATTAGGTTGATTTTTTTTTCACACTTTCTTAAAATATAGCAAATAATTTTTGACTGTATCTCGCTTTTTCATTCTAATAAGAAGATAAAGAATAACAGATGTGATTTTACATTATTTTTCACACTAACAATAAAAAAGAAGACAATTCTGAATGCATCTGATCTTCTTTCTAATATTAAGAAATAAATATTACTGAATTTTGTCTATATTTCGTTTTCATTCTAATAATAATTGGCAGAAAGCAACTAATTTAACTACATCTTGACTTGATTGCACTTTTAATACTGAAAGACAGAATATATAAAATTTTCCCTGCTAATAATGAGTGATAAACAATAACAGTTTAGACTGAACAGTATGCAATCAAAACTTTTATTCTCTATCTTTATTATTTAATGATAAAGTATATAAAATAATAATTTTTAATAAATTTGTTTTTCGTATACATAAGATATGAAAAATAACTGCGTATGTTGTTAGTTATGTAAGCATAAATAATAGCCTATACCAGGGGTCGGCAACCTGCGGCTCGCGAGCCACATGCTGCTCTTTGGATGTGAAGCTGCGGCTCTTTAGTTCCATATGCAAATATTATTTATTTTATCAAAAAAAAAAAAAAAAAAAAAAAAAAAAAACATTTAAAATCGTTTAAACATGCATGTACGTAATGCAAACAAAAGTGGACAGCTTTAAAAGAAATGCCGCGAGTTGAGGCACTTATATTCGACGCATGGAATAGTCTTCAGATTGCTACAGTGAGGTGAAGAAGTTGGCATTTGGAGTGCTGACTATCTTCGGATCGACATATTTGTGCGAGCAAGTGTTCTCTTGCATGAATATAATTAAAAGTAAAGTAAGAAGCCAACTAACAAATGAAAATTTAGAGTTGTGTTTGAAACTTAAAACAACAAGTTAGTTGCAAGAGTCAAATTTATTCAAATTTCTAAAACCATGCAAAGCCAACGCTCCCATTGAATTTGTTTGCTCAAATGTATGTTATTGTTTTTTTTTTATTTTAAGTACAAGTTACATTGTTTAGTAAAGTTCAAATTTTCTACTTGAATAACCATGCAAAGATATCGCTCCCATTGAATTTGTTTGCTCAATTGTTTGTTATTGAAGTACAAGTTAGTGTTGTAAGTAAATGTATAATTTTTTTTTAATTTTTTACTTAAATAATAAGTAATTATCTAATAATGTTATATATATATATTATCTAATCTGTTGTGAAAAACACTACTAATATATGAATAAATAGATATTTTTCTTATGAATAAATAGATTAGGTTTTTTTTTTATCAAAAAACTTTATTTATGCGAGTACTATTTATTGTTGTCAAGAAAAAATTTTTGGCTCTTTAAAAACTATGAAATTTTGTAAATTCTAATTTTGACTCTTCCGACTCAAAAGGTTGCCGACCCTTGGCCTATACTGTTAGTTATGTAAAACATGATAATAACGTTGGTTTTGAAATCCAATAAGTATTACATTTCTATTAAATAAATCTTCTGGTTATAAATCAAACCTGCATCTGGGCTTTTCATGTCTTATTTTAGAAATTTTATGGAAAAAGTGAATCATATCTATGCAGCAACATATAAACTTTCCATAGTAAATGAAAACAATTATTTTTAATTTAAATTGTATGTTTTTCTAAAATGCTTACGATTTCAAGTCTAAATAATGTGAAAAAGTAAAATTATTTCTGATTATAAGTAGCGATATATAAAACCCAGGTAGAAAAAAAAAATTTGCATGAGAAAGTTGGGTATATTTCAAAAGTATTGTAGAAGAGAGCAGGAAAATACAAAATTGTTTAAATATAATTATTTCATACATTTTTTCATGTCTACTTTAAAATAAATTAATTGTTTATTGGATATTTTTTAAAAAACAAATTGTAATCTATAATAATTTTTAACAAATATTAAGTAGTGTTTTACTATTGAATTCAAAATATTTTTTTTAAACTTTAAATAAATAGTTTAAAACAGTATTATTATTGCATACTGTTATTAAAACATGTATATTATACACATTTTAATATAAAAGGTAATTTATTTGGCTTATTTAATAACTATAGGCATAAAAAGTTTTATTTGATGTTATTGAAAATACATGTTGTTTTGTAACATTTCTTTTTTTAATAAATTTTAAAAATCAAATATATGAATTTATATATTTCATAGAACAAAGAGAAATTTTTATTAGTAACATAAACACAAAAACAGAATGTAATTTTCAAAATTTTTGTAATTTCAAATGAATTTGTGGGAAAGAAATAAGGTGATTATTAATGTTAATAAAATCAATGCTTTTATTTAAAAATTCCTTTAAAATATTAAAATAATTCTATAATTAAAATATTAAACTATATTATATCTTAAAATTTTATTTTATTGATATAAAATGTATTGTATTTTAGATTAAACTGTTTTTCATTTAGAGTATATACTAACGACTTAAGTTCCCAATTTGTGAAAAAAACCCCATCTATTTGTTATTGCTATAAAATAATTTAGGCGTAAAGAAATTCTAAAAAATTTCACGAACATACACAACACTAAATTGAATCATTTGCAATTATTATCTTTTGAATTTCAATTTTCTAAATATATATATAGTACAAATACTTAAATTAAAAAAAAAAAGAATAAGATTTCAAAATAAGTAGTAAAAATATTAATAATATAAAATATCTATAATCACACTAGTCTCAATACATTTTTACATATGGACAAAACATGTAATTCTTTGGATTTTCAAAATAAGTAACATTTTCATAGTCTTTTACAGAATGAAATTATAATTCATACAGATTTGTATGAGCATTTATACCCTCACATTTTCTTTGACTCTTAAGCTTTTTTTTTAAAGATAACGTAATTTAAATTAATATTTGAATTAAAAAATACAAGCCATTAATTAACAACTTAAAAACGTTTTACTGCTGTTCAAAATGTGTACAATATTATAGACAACAAGCTCTATGTTCTTTTGCTAGAACATGTTCATGCTTGTTAGCAATACGTAAC
>BPLR01000798.1:0-39025 GCA_021605095.1 Caerostris extrusa | reverse complement strand
TACTCTATTAATTTATAAGCTATGTAATTACTTAATATTCCTTTACTCATTACCTGCATATGTAGGGCACAGCAATGTGGAAAGATTAACAAGATCTCAACATGTCTTTTTTTTTATTATTCCAATACATCACTTCCAGCGGTATAAGTGGTGAACCTACGGAAATCCTTGAGACGAGGCACGCCGGAAAACAATTCTTCTCCTCCTATCCATGGCTTATGATCTGTAAGACAAGGAGGGGCGGGGCATATGAGAAACAACCAAAGAATATCGACGTCTATGAGAAGAGTTAATAAATCTCTTTCGGAACTAATCGAGTAGCAGACAAGTGATGCCCATAATCCGGACAGCGAACGCCTGAAGCGACAAGGGCACTTGGTGTTCGCCAAGTCATTCTTCAAAGGTGGTGTCATTCTTCAAAGAAAAAAAAAAGAAAGGTTTTCTTTCTACATACAAAAAATATAAAACTTTCTCTTCCGTTGGACGATTTGATGAGGTTAATTTCCACTCAAAGTGAAAGAATTTAGATTTGGGACTCTCGAAAGAGATTACAGAAACGTTTTGTGAAAATCTGTCTTGCTTAGGTAGCTGAATTTATCTTGAAATTATTGGTGGGAGCATTCTTAAGATATTTTATAAATAAAATTGTGGCAGATTTATAGATTGTTTTACTCAATTCTTGCTTAAGCTATTTTAATAATAAACTTTCTTTATAAGAAAGTAGATAAAGTATCAATAATAAACATCTCTTTTCTCAAACAAAACTAATTTTGTAAATTTATATAATAGTTAAAAGTAAGGCCTATCATTAATTAATACAATATATATTTTTTATTATATTATTTTTTTCTAATGCAGCTGGCAAACACATGTTGACAGTCGACTTTATGCTTTAAAGTAAGTGCCGCACCGAAGTTACTCACTGAGCACTACGCAGGCGGCTAGCGTAACTTGAAGATAAGCTACAATCGCGTAGGAACAATACCCTCACAAAGCTCTACGATCATGTTAGTCCGGGAAATATGGTTTTAAAGTGGATTCCGAAAGAATTAGATAACTTCGTATTCAAACACGAAGCCTATGGTTAGAATCCTGGCCTCAGTCAGATTACGATATGATTACAAGCAAGTATAAGATAAATATAAGTAAGTTACATTTTATCAATACAAAACATTTTTCAAACTTAAAATGTAACAATATTAACAAAATTTCTAAATTTAAAAATCCAAAATTCTATTCAATGATATTTCAAGTCTTAATTTACCTCTTACACCAATAATTTATAAGCTACATACTTACAATTACCTGCACTGCAGGGTAGAAAGATTAACAAGATCTCAATATGGCTTTTTTTTATATCATCCAATACATCACATTCAGTCGTGAACCTACGGAAATCCTTGAGACGAGGCACGGCGGAAAACAATTCTTCTCCTCCTGTCCATGGCTTATGATCTGTAAGACAAGGAGGGGGCAGAGAATATGAGAAACAACCAAAGAATATCGACGTCTATGAGAAGAGTTAATAAATCTCTTTCGGAACTAATCGAGTAGCTGACAAGTGATGCCCATGATCCGAAAAGAGAACGCCTGAGGCGACAAGGGCTCTTGGTGTTCGCCAAGAGCGTTCGTGTCATTCTTCAAAGCAAGGAAAAGAAAAAAAAAGGGTTTTCTTTCTACATACAAAAATATAAAAACTTTCTCTACTGTTGGATGATTTGATGAGGTTAAATTCCACTCAAAGTGAAAAGAAATTTAGATTTGGATTCGAAAGAGATTACAGAAAAGTTTTGTGAAAATCTGTCTTGCTTAGGCGGAATTTATCTTGAAATGGACGGTGGGAGCGTTTTAAAAGTTTGATTTAGCAAAAAAGGCTTTTATTCCGGGTGAAAATACTGGGCTTACTTTTCTTATTGGAAATCCCCAAAATATTATTCATAGACATATAAAAAAAAATAGTTTATTTTTACTTTTTTATTGTAATACTTTACTTTTTTATTGCAATCGCCATAGACATATAAAAAAATAGTTTCTGCTTTAAGTTTTTTGAACATTTTATAAATAAAATTGTTGCAGATTATGTATTGTTTTACTGAAAATTTTTTAAAAGAAATTTTAATAATTGTTAAAAGTAAAGTCTATCATTAAATAATTCAATATAAATTTTGTATTACATTATAAGAAAATCATGATGATCAAAGTACGAGAGAATGATATGTGAGCTTACTGTATAAAAATGCATTACTAACATGACTAGTTATTTAATTATAAAATGTTCAATTTATTATAATTTTTGATTTCAATTATCCTTATAACATTTAATTTCTAACATAAGATAGACACTCTAGTTAAATACGTTAACAATGAGTCATTGCGATAAGATTATAAGCAAGTATAATATAAATATAAGTAAGTTAAATTTTACCAATGCTAAATATTTTTCAAACTTGAAAACCTAACAAGCTTTTACAAAATTTCATGTTTATTAATCCAAAAACCTATTGCAAAGACATTTCAAGATATAACTAACCCCGTATGCCATTAATTTATAAACTCGATATAGTATATATGAATGGGTCATGAGTCATAATAAGATAAGATTAACAAACTTAACAAATTTTCAGAATTATAAATCCACAATCTTATTGCAAAGATACTTCATGCCTAAATTAATCCCTTACACCATTTATTTATAAGCTACTTAATTACTCAATATTTCTTTTACTCAATTACCTGCACATGTAGGGCACAGCAGGGTGGAAAGATTAACAAGATATCAACATGGCTTTTTTATATTATCCAATACATCACATCCAGGGATACAAGTGGTGAACCTACGGAAATCCTCGAGACGGGGCACGCCGGAAAACAATTCTTCTCCTCCTATTCATGGCTTAAGATCTGTAAGACAAGGAGGGGCGGGGCATATGAGAAACAACCAAAGAATATCGACGTCCATGGGAAGAGTTAATAAATCTCTTTCGGAACTAATCGAGCAGCAGACAAGTGATGCCCATAATCCGGACAGCGAACGCCTCAAGCGACAAAGGCTCTCGGTGTTCGCCAACAGCCTTGGTGTCATTCTTCAATGCAATGGAAAAAAATTCTTCTTTCTACATACAAAAATATAAAACTTTCTCTTCTGTTGGATGATTTGATGAGGTTAAATTCCACTCAAAGTGAAAGAATTTAGATTCGGACACCGAAAGAGATTATAGAAAAGTTTTTGTGAAAATCAGTCTTGATTAGGTAGCGGAATTTATCTTGAAATTGATGGTGGGGAGCGTTTTTAAGTTTGATTCAGCAAAAAGGGTTTTATCCCAGGTGAAAATACTGGGTTTACTTTTTTTTTATTGCAAATCCTCAAAATAATATTCATCAACAAATAAAAAAAATAGTTTCTGCTTCAAGTTTTCTGAAAATTTTGTAACTAAAATTGTTGCAGAGTATATATTGTTTTACTCAATACTTGTTTAAATAATTTTAATAATAACACTACTTTATAAAAAAAGTAGATAACGTATCACTTATAAGACATATCTTTTTTCAAACAAAACCATTTTTGTAAATTAAAATAACAGCTGAAAGTACAGCCTATCATTAATTTATTCAATATATATCATTTATTATATTATCTTTTTCTAATGGAGCTGAAAAATACTTGTTGACAGTCATCTTTATGCCTTGAAGCAAGCGCCGCACCGAAGTTACTCACTGAGCACTACCGAGGAGGTGCTTGCAGCTTGAAGATAACCTACGGACGCAGAGTAACAATACCTCTTCCACCCCCCAACTTTCTTCATTCATGTTAGTTCGAACCTATGATTTTAAAGTAGATTTCGAACAACTACAATTATCCATGGCCTTGACAGAATTCGAATCCGAAGATTATGGTTCGAATCCCGGCCTCTATCAGAATACGACTTGATTATATGTAAGCATAAGATAAATATAATTGAGTTAAATTTTATCAATACTAAATATTTTCACACCTGAAAACGTAACAAACTTAAAATTTCAAAATTTATAAATCCAAAATCCTATTGCAATGATATTCCAAGCCTTAATTATCCCTTTACCCGATCAATTTATAAGCAACTTAATTACTCAATTACCTGCACATTTAGGGCACACCACAGTGGAGAGATTAACAAGATCTCAACATGGCTTTTTTTATACTATCCAATACATCACATCCAGCGATACAAGTGGTAAACCTACGGAAATCCTTGAGACGAGGCACGCCGGAAAACAATTCTTCTCCTCCTATCCATGGCTTATGATCTGTGAGACAAGGAGGGGCGGGGCATATGAGAAACAACCAAAGAATATCGACGTCTATGAGAAGAGTTAATAAATCTCTTTCGGAACTAATCGAGTAGCAGACAAGTGATGCCCATAATCCGGACAGCGAACGCCTCAAGCGACAAAGGCTCTCGGTGTTCGTCAAGAGCCTTGGTGTCATTCTTCAAAGTAAAAAAAAAAGGAAAAGTTTTCTTTCTACTTACAAAAATATAAAACTTTCTCTTCTGTTGGATGATTTGATGAGGTTAAATTCCACTCAAAGTGAAAGAATTTAGATTTGGAACTCGAAAGAGATTATAGAAATGTTTCGTGAAAATCTATCTTGCTTAGGTGGCGGAATTTATCTTGAAATGGATGGTGGGAGCGTTTTAAAGATTGGTTCAGCAAAATGTTTTTTTATCTCAGGTGAAAATAAAGGGTTAACTTTTTATTGCAAATCCCAAAATAATATTCATAGACATATCATAAAAAAGTTTATATCTCAGGGTTTCTGAGCATTTTATAAATAAAATTGTTGCAGATTATTTATTGTTTTATTCAATACTTATTTAAAATATTTTAATAATAACACTTCTCTATAAAGAAAAAAAAGTAAATGTGTCAATTATGAAGCATATCTTTTCTGAAACAAAACTATTTTTGTAAATTTAAAAAATAGTTAATAGAAAAATCCTATTATTAATTAATTCAATATATATTGTTATTATATTATTTTTTTCTAATGCACTTTTTGACATTTGTCTTTTATGCCTTGAAGCACGCGCCTTACCGAAGTTACTCACTGAGGACTACCAAAGAGGTACGTGTAACTTGAAGATAAACTACGGATCCGAATTAACACTATCCACACAACGCTCTACGGTAATGTTAGACCGGGACCAATGGTTTTGAAGTGGATTCCGAACCATTACAAACATCCATGGCCTTGCCATTATACGGACCCGCGACCTATGTTTCGAATCCCGGTGTCAGTCAAAATACGATAAGGTTATAAGAAAGTATAATATAAATATAAGTAAGTTAAATTTTTACCAACAATAAATATTCTTAAAACATAAAATGTACCAAACATAACAACTTTTCAAATTTATAAATCCAAAATTCTAATGAACTGATATTTAAAGCCTTAATTAATCTCTTGCACTATTTATTAATTTATAAGCTATTTAATCACTAAATATTTCTTTACTCAATTACCTGCACATGTAGGTCACAGCAGGGTGGAAAGATTAGCAAGATCTCAACAAGGCCTTTTTTATATTATCCAATACATCACATCCAGCGATACAATTGGTGACCTTACGGAAATTCTTGAGATGAGTCACGCCGGAAAACCATTCTTTCCCCCATCCATGGCTTTTGATCTGTGAGACAAGGAGGGGCGGGGCATATGAGAAACAACCGAAGAATATCGACGTCTATGAGAAGAGTTAATAAATCTCTTTCGGAACTAATCGAGTAGCAGACAAGTGATGCCCATAATCCGGACAGCGAACGCCTCAAGCAACAAGGGATCTTGAAGTTCGCCAAGAGCGTCGGTGTCATTCTACAAAGCAAAAAAAAAAAAAAAGGGTTTTCTTTCTACATACAAAAATATAAAACTTTCTCTTCTGTTGGATGATTTGATGAGGTTAAATTCCACTCAAAGAGAAAGAATTTAGATTTGGACTCCGAAAGAGATTATAGAAAAGTTTTGTGAAAATCTGTCTTGCTTAGGTGGCGGAATTTATCTTTGAAATGGATGGTGGGAGCGTTTTAAAGATTGGTTCAGCAAAGAGGTTTTATTGCAGGTGAAAATACTCGGTTTACTGTTTTATTTTAAATCCCAAATAAAATTCATAGACATATAAAAAGTAGTTTTTGCTTTAAGCTTTCTAAAAATTATATATAAATAATATATTTTAATATGTTACATTTTTTAAATTTTTTCTTCATTTATCCTTATAACAATTTAATTTCAAACGTAAGATGGGCTTCTCGATTACTTACACGCTAGTTAAAACGTTATCAAGATGTCATAAGACAGTATACAAAAGATTATAAGCAAATATAGGATAAATATAGGTAGGTAAAATGTTTATCAATATTTTTTCTTTAATGCATCTGTCAATACAGAGACAGGGTTCTTTACGCCACAACCAATGGCTACACCGTTATTACTTATTTTGCACTACCCAGGGGGCCCGAGTAGCTTGAAGATATGTTACGCATGAGAATAAAACTATCCCCACCACACTCTACGATGATATTAGACAGGGGCCGACAGTTTAAAGTGGATTCCAAACCACTACAAAATTCCGTGACACATCCGTAACTCGAACCCGAAAGCTGTGGTTTCGAGCGCCAGACCGATAGTCATACAGTCCATCAGACCCCAATTTTATTAATACTAATTTTTTTTTTCTAACTTGAAAACGTAACAAGCTTAACAAAATTTCAAAATTTATAAATCAAATTCTATTGCAATGATATTTCAAGCCTTAATTAAGTCCTTACACCTTTAATTTATAAGCTATTTAATTACTCAATATTCCTTTTAATTACTCAATTACCTGCACATGTAGGGAACAGCAGGGTGGAAATATTAACAAGATCTCGACATGGCTTTTTTATATTATCCAATAAATCACATCCAGCGATACAAGTGGTGAACCTACTGAAATTCTTGAGACGAGGCACGCCGGAAAACAATTCTTCTCCTCCTATCCATGGCTTATGATCTGTAAGACAAGGAGGGGCGGGGCATATGAGAAACAACCAAATAATATCGACGTCCAGGAGAAGAGAGTTAATAAATCTCTTTCGGAACTAATCGAGTAGCAAACAAATGATGCCCATAATCTGGACAGCGAACGCCTCAAGCGACAACGGCTCTTGGTGATCGCCAAGAGCGTCGGTGTCATTCTTCAAAGGAAATAAAAGTTTTCTTTCTACATACAAAAATTATATAACTTTCTCTTCTGTTGGATGTTTTGATGAGGTTAAATTCCACTCAAAGTGAAAGAATTTAAATTGAAAGAATTCAAAGTGAAAGAATTTAGATTTGGATTATAGAAAATTATAGAAAAGTAATTATAGAAAAAGAAAGAGGTTATAGAAAAGTTTTGTAAAAATCTGTCTTGCTTAGGTAGCGGAATTTATTTTGAAATGGATGGTGGGAGCGTTTTAAAGATTGGTTCAGCAAAAATTTTTATCCCAGGTGCAAATACTGGGTTTACTTTTTATTGCAAATTCCTGAAATTATATTCATAGACGTATCATAAAGATTAGTTTATATTCAAGTTTCTGAACATTTTATAATTAAAATTGTTGCAGATTATATATTGTTTTACTGAAGCCTTTTATAAGTTATTTTAATAATATCACTTCTTTAAAAAAAAAAAGTAAATAACGAATCAATTATAAAAACATTTCTTTCCTGAAACAAAATTATTTTTGTAAATGTAAATAATTGTTAAAAGTAAAGCATATCATTAATATAATCTAAAATACATTGTTTATAATATTAGAAGAAAATCATGATGATCCAAGTACGAGGGAATGATAAAGTGGTACGTCTAACTGTGAAGATAAAACTGCGTTACTAACATCCCTAGTTATCTAATTGTAAAATGTTCTCTTTATAATTTTTTTTTTCATTTATCCTTATAACATTTAATTTCTAACATAAGACAGGCACGCTAGTTAAATACGTTACCAATTGGTAATTAGTCAAATTGCGATATGATTATAAGAAAGTATAATATAAATATAAGTTAAATTTTACCAATGCTAAATATTTTCAAACTTGAAAAATTAACAAGCTTACAAAATTTTAAGTTTATTAATCCAAAATCCTATTGCAATGATATTTAAGCCTAAATTAGCCTCTTACACCAATTAATTTATAGGCTGTTTAATATCTCAATATTTCTTTACTCAATTACATGCACATGTAGGGCACAGCAGGGTGGAAAGATTAACAAGATCTCAACATAGCATTTTTTATATTATTCAATACATCACATCCAGTGAATAAAAGTGGTGAACCTACGGAAATCCTTAAGACGGGCACGCCGGAAAACAATTCTTCTCCTATCCATGGCTTATGATCTGTAAGACAAGGAGGGGCGGGGCATATGAGAAACAACCAAAGAATATCGACGTCTATGAGAAGAGTTAATAAATCTCTTTCGGAACTAATCGAGTAGCAGACAAGTGATGCCCATAATCCGGACAGAGAACGCCTGAAGCGACAAAGGCTCTTGGTGTTCGCCAAAGAGCGTCGGTGTCATTCTTCAAAGCAAAGGAAATAAAAAGGGTTTTCTTTCTGCCTACAAAAATATAAAACTTTCTCTTCTGTTGGATGATTTGAAGAGGTTAAATTCCACTCAAAGTGAAAGAATTTAGATTTGGACTCCGAAAGAGATTATAGAAATGTTTTGTGAAAATCTATTTCTTGCTTAGGTGGCGGAATTTATATTGAAATGGATGGTGGGAGCAAAGATTGGTTTTTATCCCAGGTGAAACTTTTTTTTACTTTTTATATTTAAATCCTCAAAATAATATTCATAGACATATAATTAAGAATAGATTCTGCTTCAAGTTTTCTGAACTTTTATAAATAAAATTGTTGCAGATTATATATTGTTTAAGTAATACTTGTTTTAGCTGTTTTAATAATGATACATCTTTAAAATAAGTAGATAACGTATCAATTTTGAAACATTCTTTTGTCAAACAAAACTATTTTTTAAATTTAAATAATATTTAAAAGTAAGGCGTATCATTAAATAATTCAATATACCTTGTTTATTATATTATTTTTTTTTCTAATGATCCAAGTAGTTGGAAAATGATTGTTTACAGTCGTCTTTATGCCTTAAAAAACTGTGTTACTAAATCCCTACTTATCTAATTGTAAAATGTTCTCTTTTATAATTATTTTTCATTTATCCTTATAACATTTAATTTCAAACATAAGACATGCACGCTAGAAATACGTTACCAATTGGTTATTAGCCAAATTTCGACATGATTATAAGCATCCATAATATAAATAGTTAAATTTTAACCAATGCTAAATATTTTTCATACTTGAAAACTTAACAAGATTAAAAATTATAAGATTATTAATTAAAATTTATTGAAATGATAAAATTTTAAACCTTAAAAATAGCCCTTACACAAACTTAATTAAGTTTTCAATAACTCAATATTTCTTTACTCATATACCTGGCACATGTAGGGCACAGCAGGGTGGAAAGATTAACAAGATCTCAACATGGCATTTTTATATTATCCAATACATCACATCCAGCATAAAAGTGGTGAACCTACGGAAATCCTCGAGACGGGGGCACACCGGAAAACAATTCTTCTCCTCCTATCCGTGGCTTATGATCTGTAAGACAAGGAGGGGCGGGGCATATGAGAAACAACCAAAGAATATCGACGTCTATGAGAAGAGTTAATAAATCTCTTTCGGAACTAATCGAGTAGCAGACAAGTGATGGCCCATAATACCGGACAGCGAACGCCTCAAGCGACAAAGGCGCTTGGTGTTCGTCAAAGAGCGTCGGTGTCATTCTTCAAAGCAAAGGAAATAAAAGGGTTTTCTTTCTACATACAAAAATATAAAACTTTCCCTTCTGTTGGATGATTTGATGAGGTTAAATTCCACTCAAAGTGAAAGAATTTAGATTTGGACTCCGAAAGAGATTATAGAAAAGTTTTGTGAAAATCTGTCTTGCTTAGGTAGCGGAATTTATCTTGAAATGGATGGCGGGAGCGTTTTAAAGGTTGATTCAGCAAAAAAGGGGTTTTATCTCTGTTTAAAATACTGGGTTTACTTTTTATTGGAAATTCTCAAAATAATGTTCATAGATATATCATCAAAAAATAGTTTCTGTTGTAAGGTTTCTGAGCATTTTATAAATAAAATTGTTGCAGATTATAAATTGTTTTTCTCAATACTTTTTTAATCTATTTTAATAATAACACTTCTTTATAAAAAATAGATAACGTTGAATAATAAAACATTTCCTTTTTCAAACAAAACTATTTTTGTAAATTCAAATAGTAGTTCAAACTAAAGCTTATCATTTATAAATTCAATATATATCATTTATTATATTATAAGAAACAAATAAAATATCCATAATATAAAGTTTCACATCTGTGAATATCAATAGTGTTAATTAATTTGAGTTAGCACAATTAAAAATTAATGTTTATATTCAATGTTAAATTTTATGCTTTTTTAATTTTTATATTTCATTGTCATATATATTTCTTAGTTGGTAGTAGTGCTTTTAAATAAGCATAATATACGTAAAAAAAAATTGGTTTCATATTTTGATAAATTCTATAAGTTGATGCTTTTTCATTCTTTATAATTTCAGTTAAATCACCTTCAAACTAATCCCCAAAATGGATAATAATATTAGTAGCATACCAGTAAATTGCAGAGTAATTTTAGGATTATTTAGGATTTGTATGATTTCAGATACAGTAAAGGACTGTATTGTGTTACTATTAATGAATCAAGAGTAACTGTATAACACCTAATTTGATGAATTGTTTATATATATATATATTACATATTTGTACTATGCTACATAGTTGTATTAAATTCTATTACATAATTGTATTGTATATGTATTACATAATTGTTTCTTCAATTGCCTTTTTATCTTTATTTCATTTGATTTCTCATTTGCAATGCCATATGCCATCATTCAATCCACAATTAATTCGTTTTTTATTTACAACTTAAGGCAAGTTACTTCATAAATATATATATATATATATATATATATATATATATATATATATATATATATATATATATATATATATATATATATATATATATATTTTTTATATATTTATATATATTGTATATGCAATAAATTACAAAGGGAAAAAATATATGCTTTTTTGAACACATTCTTCTTGTTGTTCTTTCCATAGAATATATAGAGTTTAGTTCATATAAAAGCATTTCTTGATTCACGACAGCCAAATATTTTTTTTTAACTTTACTAACTTTTTATCCATGCATATATCACATACTTTTGTATATGGGTGTCGCGATAAGATATTAACATGGTGATTTATATAATGCAGTATATACTACTGCTCGTTTCAAGAACTAAGCTTGAAACAAATTTTGGTATAAGTTTCTAATTAAGAATTTAAATGATCCTTTTTTTCTGATTGTAACTTCGTATCTCTTTGAAATTTTCTTTGCTTAATAATCATGACAATTCTTTAACTAGTTAAAGAGAGTAAAATAGTTAAATTTAGATATTTAAATGAAGATTATAAAAAAGAAAGTTGACGAAATAACATGCAAAGAAAAATTATTGTATTCACTTTTTCAACGATGATAAAAAATGAATTAAAATTTTAGTTATCTTTGAAGATAATTAAAGGATCAATTAATATAAAAAGAGCCAAACTAAAACAAGGTAAAGATGCAGTGTGTCTAAAATAAGAAAACATTAATGGAATAGTTAAATCAATAAGAATAATTAAATTTAAATTATGAAGCCTTTTAAAATTTTAAGAAATAAAAAGAAATTAAAAATAATAAATAGTAAAATAGCATTCAGCGCAAATGAAGTTTCTTAAAATCATGAATGATTAAATTTCCACAACATAAATTTCTAAATTTCCTTCTTGGAATAATATTCCAGTCATTGAAATAAAACCATTGTAACTCTGCATGTCCAATAAGTTAAATATTATTTAAATCAAAATATTACTTTTGTTTATTGTAAATTTATGGTATTATAACTTAATTGATATAAATACATTAATCGATTTTGGCCACTATGGCATTTTTGGGAACGAACAGGCCGATTGTCTAGCAAAAAGAGGCTCAAAAATTACTTCAAATGAGATCCTCGTCACTGTCCCTTCATTCTATAAAACTTTATATCAAACAAATAATGACTAAAAACTACAAGTTACAAATTCGAGATGGGATTAAGTCAAAGTGTTCGAGAGCTGAAGATCTTTTAGCAATACCCAGCAATCCGCGACGGCATGCTGTCGCACAGTTCCGACTTCTGACTGCCCATGACTGTCTAGCACAACATCACATTAAAATCTTTTCGAACCTTGGCCCATGTGGTTCAACAGACCCAATGAACAGAAATCACCTCCAACGATGTGCGGTACTTGACGGCGACTCGGAGACAGCGCTTTACTGACGTGCCAGAGAACTCTTAAGGCAATGACTTCGGTCATCTTTGCATTTTTTGGACAATTTTTTGACATCTTTGCAATTTTTTTGTAGTTTTTTTTTTTTTTTACTTGTTATTATTGTTATTAATATTATTTTTGTTCCTCTCGTACTTGCCTTGCCATTGAAAATTTAAAAAAAAAAAAAAAAAAAAAAAAAAAAATAAATAAATAAAACATTGATCGATTTTCGTAAATGAAGTTAATTGAAATCTATACCTTACAAATTAAAAAAATACTTATTATTATTCCTCTTAATAGCATTTTTTGTGTTACTTTTCAAAGTAGCTAAAAAAAAATCAATTATATTTACCTTTTTTTTTCATTATATCTTTCTTTTATCATCATTGAGTGATAATTTCCGATTAATGTATTACTACAGCAATAAATGTTTTAAGTAAATGTTTTACATAAATGAAATTTTACTTATAAATTGTTTTATTATCACTTTAATACAAGCATACTTCGAGTGACGCATTAATGATACATCATTAAAGAATTACATATACTACAGAATACAAATTATCTTCATTAACTGTAAAACCGGAATAAATAAAATAAAATAAATTAAGTAGTACAGAAAATTTCTGTTTAGATTAATGAAATATTAACATAATGAACCAGGAAGGAGAGGAAAATGGTGCTTTTATTTCTGAAATAGTAAATAGTAATTTTTCTTTGCATGTTTTCGTCAACTTTCTTTTATAATCTTCATTTTAATATCTAAATTTAACTCTTTTACTCCCTTTAACTAGTTAAACAATTGACATAATTATTAAGCATAGTAAATTTCAAAAGTACGAGTACAATCAGAAAAAGTTACAAACAGAAAAATGAACATTTAAATTCTTAATTAGAAACTTATACCAAAAATTAAGAATAAAAATGAGAGAAAAAAAAATTCTTAGCTTATTACAATGCACATCATATTCTTACATAAATCATGTAATACCATGAATGGAATTAATCGATTCAAAACGTGATCAAGAAATCCAAACTAAATGCTTCCTTGTTTATGTCTTCTTTTTCTGTAGAAAACAGCATGGTAAACTTGTAGGTTGGAAATTCCTATGAAGAGAAATTATGGTGGCAATAGCAGACTAATGCCCATAGTGCACTTTGTGTAAAACATATATATTCATATACGAATGAATTTAAATCAAAACATCAAACATTTGTAAGTAACTTAATGATTATATAAATAAATTCGAATACATATATATATATATATATATATATAAAGATTTACAAACACAAGATTATACATGGATGAGTTATATAAAATTTACAATATGTTCATGTGTTCATGTCAATATGTTTGTATATGTTCAAAATAATTTATATATCAAGTGTAAATAAGTTTATATTATATGAAAATTTAAATGTTTAATTTTAAAATATAAAGTCCTTAACTTTCATACATGCCATGATTAATAATATAGCTTCTTTCTGTAAAATTTATATGCTTTTCTTTTTGTAATTTTATGTCTATATTTTGTAATGTTTAACTATACGAGAAGCCGTTAAAATTACAAAAAAAATTTCAAGCAATATTTCTAAGAGCATTTATTATGAATTTAACTAGAATTATATTAACACATACACGCTCTTTATTTGAAAACAAACCACGACATACTAAAACTTTAAACATTTCTTTTTTTTCACAACGACGAACCTAAATAAATTAAACATAAACAAGACGGTTTTGAAACTTTCCGTGAAAGAATTAGTTTTGCTTAAGTAAACAGCTAATTATAACACCAAGAATTAAAAAAAAAAAAAAATTAAATAAATTATGATGCAGGAATCTTTTCTTAGAGAAAATACGTTTTTGTTAAAACTTGTGTTATTCATTGTGTGCAGGTAAGGCTAAATATTTCTTTAATAAGTGAGTTTCTTGGAAAAAAATGTAACACCAGACAGAGAGCTCCATAATAATCAGAGGAGTATTTTTTTTTAAATTCCAGGAGAAGTCTAAAGAATTTGTTTTAGTTAATTAAGGTTTAAATTCATTTAAATTTTTAAATTCTTATGAAACTAAAGAAGTAATTTCAAATTTAATGTAGTTAAGCATCAAAATGTACTATTATATAAATGTAGGGAAAAAAATTAAGAATACTTTTTTTGTGTCAAATAAAATGATTGCTTTCAATCCAATTAATTTAAGTATAACCAGCTGATTTGGTTTCACCAAATCAACCAATATTTTTCAACCCATATATATATATTCCCACTTTTCCCACTTGGTAGGCAGCAACACATCTAGGCCAAGTCCATGAACCCGCGTGTTCTCATGTAATTAAGGAAATGGGAAGGGGTATAGCATCTATTGTGATAGAGCATTCGCAGGTAGGAGTTTGACTTGGCTGAGAACACACTAACGAAGTAGGTCCGGTCCTTTCGGGATGACTTTTAGGGGAATTATCACTCATTTGCGTATCGTATGAACCATGGAATCCTCCAACCAGATAGCCTTACTAATAAGGCAAGATGTTGAACATTACAAACGCCATCGAGACTCCTTGGTTTTTGAAACAGTGTCTACAACAAAGCCATCAGCGAATTGAACATCCGTCCTAATGCCCACTGGCGCATGTTGCCAGTGAGCCATGAGTCTGGAAATACTGATATATTCATATAAGAATGATTTCAAATAAAAATATCCAACGTTTGTAAGTAACATAAGTTTTATATAAATAGATTTTCACAACATATATATATACAGATTTACAAAAATAAATTTAGACATATATATATATAAGAGATACACAAATTTACAAAAATAAAATAGTATATATAAAAATGCTTTATATAGCAAGTGTAAATAAGTTTATATTATATGAGAAATTGAATTATTCCGTTTAAAATATAAGTATCTTAAATTTTATTCATTTCATAATTAATTTTATAGTATATTCCAGTCAAATTTATATACATTTTTTATAATATTATGTCTATATTTTCTAATGTTTAACTATACGAGAAGCCATTAAATTTATAAAAAAACATTTTCAAGCAATATTTCAAAGAGCATTTATTATGAATTTAACTAGAATTATATTAACACGAACACGCTCTTTATTTGAAAACAAACCCCGACATTCTAAAACAATAAACTTTTTTTTTTTTCACAACGACGAACCTAAATAAATTAAACTTAAACAAGACGGTTTTGAAACTTTCCGCTAAAGAATTAGTTTTGCTTAAGTAAACAGCTAATTATAACACCAAGATTTTTTTAAAAAAAATTAAATAAATTATGACGCAGAATCTTTTCTTAAAGAAAATGCTTTTGTTAAAACTTGTGTTATTCATTGTGTACAGGTAAGGCCAAATCTTTCTTTAATAAGTGAGTTTCTTGGAAAAATGTAACACCAGACAGAGAGCTCCATAATAATCAAAAGAGTATTTTTTTTTTTTTAAATTCCAGGAGAAGCCTAAAGAATTTGTTTTAGTTAATTAAGGTTTAAATTCATTTAAATTTTTAATTCTTATGAAACCAAAGAAGTAATTTCAAATTTAATGTAAGGATTAAAATGTACTATTATATAAATGTAAAAAAAATTAAGAATGCTCTCAATCAAATTAATTTTAGTTTAACTTGCCAATCTTGTTTCACCAAATCAACCCTTATTTTTTAAACCCATATATATATATATATATACCATTCTAATAACTATTAAATAAAATCAGTACATAATATAATAGCTATTATCTGAGATCGTATTTCAATTTGTGTTCACGAAAATATTTTACTTTTTAAAGATAATGACACCAAAATGTACTTTACGTTAAAATAAGAATTAGAGAAAAAAATTAAGAGTAAAAATGAGAGAAAATTGCTTATTACAATCCACATCATATGCTTACATAAATCATGTAATACCATTAATTGAACGAGTAACTTTATATTTTAAAATTATTGTAATAAAAATCAGTTTATCCGGTGGGAAATAAGTAGTTATATTATTTGGAGATTTTCTGGACATCAGCAATATCGACAGTACAATTTTTTGAAATTCATTATAACTTGTTTCAATGCATGTTATATAGTTATTTTTAGAAAATTAATTTAATGGATTTGTTTGAAAATGAGACAAAAAAGGCTTATTACAATCCACATCATATTCTTACATAAATCATGTTATACCATGAATTGAATTAATCGATTCAAAACATGGTAAAGGAATCCAAACTAAATACTTCCTTGTTTATGTCTTCTTTATTTATAGAAAGCAGCATGATAAATTTGTAGGCTGGAAATTCCTATGAAGAGAAATTATGGTGGCAATAACAGACTAATTCCCATAGTGCACTTTGTGCAATACTGATATATTCATATAAGAATGAATTCAAATCAAGTTCAATTCAAAGTTACTTAATGATTAATATAAATAAATTCACGTATATATATATATATATATAAAGATTTACAAACATAAGTTTGTACATAGATGAGTTATATAAATTTACAAAAATAAGATTGTATATGTACAAAATGATTTATATATCAAGTGTAATTGAGTTTATATTATATGAGAAATTAAATGTTTAGTTTTAAAATATAAAGACCTTAACTTTCATACATGCCATGATTAATAATATAACTTCTTTCTGTGAAATTTATATGCTTTTCTTTTGTAATTTTCTTTCTATATTTTGTAATGCTTAACGATACGAGAAACCGTTAAAATTACAAAAACATTTTCAAGCAATATTTCAAAGAGCATTTATTATGAATTTAACTAGAATTATATTAACACAAACACGCTCTTTATTTGAAAACAAACCACGACATACTAAAACTTTAAACTTTTCTTTTTTTTTTTCACAACGACGAACCTAAATAAATTAAACATAAACAAGACGGTTTTGAAACTTTCCGCGAAAGAATTAGTTTTGCTTAAGTAAACAGTTAATTATAACACCAAGAATTTTTTTGTATAAAAAAATTAAATAAATTATGATGCAGAATCTTTTCTTAAAGAAAAATCCTTTTTGTTAAAACTTGTGTTATTCATTGTGTACAGGTAAGGCTAAATCTTTCTTTAATAAGTGAGTTTCTTGGAAAAATGTAACACTAGACAGAGAGCTCCATAATAATCACAGGAGTATTTTTTTTTTAAATTCCAGGACAAGTCTAAAGAATTTGTTTTAGTTAATTAAGATTTAAATTCATTTAAATTTTTAAATTCTTATGAAACTAAAAAAATAATTTCAAATTTAATGTAAGCATTAAAATGTACTATTATATAAATGTAAAAAAAAATTAAGAATGCTTTCAATCAAATTAATTTTAGTTTAACCAGCCAATCTCGTTTCCCCCAAATCAACCATTATTATTCAACCCATATATATATATATGTGGGTACGATACCACAGGTTTCGGGTTCAAATCCCAGCGGCGCCATGGATATTTGTAGTGTTCCGGAATCCACTTTAAACCGTAGTCCAGGTCCTAATAGGATCGTAGAGCGTTGCGGGGGCATTGTTACTCCGCGTCGGTGGCTTATCTTCAAGTTACACGCGCCTCTTGAGTAATGCAAAAGAAAGTAATGTCTGTGCAGCGCTTGCCTTAAGGCATCAAGACCAAGCTGTCTAAGTGTTTGCCAGCTGCATTAGAACAATATATATATAAACCGTTCTAATAGCTATTAAAAATAATTAATAAATAACATAATAGAGTTTAACTAAGAGCGTATTTCAATTTGTGTTTAAGCACATATGTTATTTTTTAAAGATAATGACACGAAAATGTACTTTACGGTAAAATAAGAATTACAGGAAAAAAAATTAAGAGTAAAAATGAGAGAAAAAATGCTTATTACAATCCACATCATATGCTTACATAAATCATGTAATACCATGAAATGAGTTAATAACTATATATTTTAAAATTATTGTAATAAAAATCAGTTTATCCGGTGGGAAATAAGTAGGTATATTATTTGGAGATTTTCTGGACATCAGAAAATATAAACAATACAATTTTGAAATTCATTATAGCTTGTTTCAATGCATGTTATACAGTTATTTTACAAAATAAATAATATTTTTTCTTTCATTTTAAAAGGAATATTTGCTTTTTAAGAATTTTCTGAATATATTTTAAGGATGTCTCCTTTGAAATAAGTTCCTTACTCAATTAAAACCCTCTAATAACGAATATTTTATAAATGAATAGATAATACGTCTGTCATAAAATGGTTTTAACTAATTGTATTGATATGTTGGACGTGCTTTTTAAATTTTTAAATGTAAAAGATGACACTAAATTACCTTTTCTGTTTGGAGGCATCTACAGTTAAAACTAAAGAGCAGAATAAAACTAAATTTCATATACAGACTGAAGAGAGTAGGGTGAGATAAATAAAATCCCCACAAAAATTTGGTACCAAAAGCTGCCGATATGTTGGAGCTGCTGTCACGTGCTTACAAAGAATTTTGCACAATCTAGGTAAATTATGCAAATTTCCTTGTGAGTACGTGACAGTAAAACCACTCATCCCTTTTGAAACAAGAATGTTTTTTATGCTGCTGATTTGCAGCTGCTGCTACACCCCTTTTTCTATCTTTTTATGTTTATTTTTTATTTTATTTTTATTTTATTTAGTTTTTATTTAGCATCTTTTATGGGGCTAGTATCATCTGAATTACTGTGTTGCTTTACTGCAAATGTTGGTCTACATATTCTGGTTGCTTTGAGCTAATCATTTTTAATTTCCCGCCCTGTTTTCAAGTTTTCCAAGATATGAGCTTTAGGCTCTGAACAAATTTATGATCAATCAGTCAGCAATTCTCCCATTGTCTATCAATTTGTACTTAATATACAACTTACCCTATGTTAGCAGTAATGGTAGAGTTATCAGCATATAATTTTGCTACGATACAGCAACCTCGTTCCCTGTACATGTGATTTTTGCTATGAATATTCCTTATATCAGTTTTGTATAACAAAAAGAACATTATTATTATTAAACCAATGTCACGCCATTGACCATGAAATCATTAGAGAAATAGCTCCACAATACTTTCCATAAATGCAGTCCAAGTCATCTAGAGCAAAATACTCATTCTAGTTGGCAAGAATTATGGTTCGTCCAGAATCACACAAAAACACAATTAAATGAAATTAAAATGGATCAAATAGGCCCTAAGACAATAGTGTCCGGTCAAAAGTCTAAACATGGCCACAGCAACAGCGCGGGGTGAATCCGGGACAAAGTGAGGTCCACGTAGCACATTCCAGGACTTGTCTACAGCAGTTTGGGAACGACACGACGAAACGATTGCCTGAAGATTATCTTTATCTCTAATTTAACAGAATACAAAGGGCCTGAATGGCCGAGTGCCTAGCGCTCTGGCGCTCGGTGCCACAGGTGTTGGGTTCGAAAATCCGGCGGTGCCATGGATGTTTCTAGTGGTTCGGAATCCACTTTAAGCCTTAGGTCCTGGTCTCTAAAGGCTCGTGCCCACAGAGGCGAGAAATGTAAGCGACAAGATTTAACCAATCACTAGCCTCACCACGTTCACCTGAAACCGGTTTGAAATGCACCGCTTCGAGTTAACCAACTTTCTACTCAAAGCTGAACTTCGCTAGGCGTAATGCTATTTCTGACGTTTCTTTGTGATGGGGTCGAAAAAAATTTTCTCGCGCCTGGCGCATGTCGCGTCGTCGCCTGTCGCCTCGGTGGAAAGCAGTCTTAAGAGCGACACGGAGCAGAAGTCAGACTTCTACCTACGGGCGCTCCATCAGAACAGAAGCTGCACACCTCTTCCCTCCTTCCATGAGGGACACTACAACAACAACAACAACAACAACAGAATGCAAGGATTTGTCTGCACAAGATCTTTGAAGAATACCAATTTCCCATCTCGTTACCCCGAAAGAATATGATGGGAAGGTACCCATTGAATGGCAACTCATCACGCAAACCTCGTCAGGAACTCCCTGTAGCTTTGTGCGAAAGAACTCTATTCTATTGGTTTGCTTGACAGAGCTGAAGGGTAGAAATAGAATCAGAATTTCTTTTCCAATGGGGGTTAGACGGGCAGAAAGTTATTACAGTGACTACATGGATAACTTCAAGTTCTCTATCGAAGTGAGTTGAACATGATCCAACCTGTGGATAAAATGGAAAAGAGTTACTAAAATACCAGCGCCAGCAATCCGAGGAAAAATAAACAAGGGAGCGATCAGTATACGAGGGGAAGTAACTCATCAGAAGAAAAGCAAGTGTTACTAGTTTGTAAGGCAACGGTGATGAGTGCAATGGGTCTATAGCCACGTTTTCTCCAATCTGACATCAAATAAGTGTCATATACTCGAATGGATTCCCAAAAGGCAGGCTTACTTGAACAATTAATTATTCTATTAATTATTAATTCTTCTACTTAATTAATAACATTATATCGGGTATTCTTACGAGCACATTGGATGAAGTCATCTGAGTCTTTAGATTACGTGCTTTACCGTCTTGCCGTAATCCGTCCGTAGTCTTGCCAGAAAAAAATTCTTTTTGGAGTCTAATTAGTCTATTATAACGGTATCTGCAGTCCTCTGAATTAAATAAATCAAGGTTGTTGGTTAAATAATTTCGTGGCTAGCTCGATTCTTACTAGTTATTAATTCCCTAGTAGCATCTGAATTTGAAAATATCAAGAACTTTAAAGGCACCATCAGAACCGGGATCAAAACTTCACATATAACATATTCCCAAGAAAATTCCCTCGTTTTGATAAATTATAATAAATTAATAATAAAGTACTAACTGTTTCAAAAAAAGTGTAAATATTTTCCATTTCAAAACCTGTATAAGTTGAAGGAAGACAATATTTAATCATTTTTCTTTCGAAGGTATATGATGATATTAAAGTGATATGGAAAATGTAAAGATACTATTTTATGATGATGCATATACACTGAAGAGATAAAACATTATGACCACCCCTACATTTTGCAATGAACTCGCCTGGATGACGTGGAAGGCACGTGATCAGGTGGAAGTGGTATTTAACTGGTAGTAAGTGGTGTTATTAATCCATGCCAAGGCGGGTTGAAGCTGTGTTGCGCGTTAAGGTGGGCCAACTCGTTATTGACAGGTGGTCATAATGTTTTGGCTCTTGAGTATATATATATATATATATATATATATTTATATTCAATTGATATTAAATGTAAACATAAGCATCTTTATATAAAATTCAAAAAGAGAATTCTAAAATTAATTTTTTGTATTTGTTAATGAAATATAAATTATTATTACAACTTTATTTTTTATTACAAATTACTTATTTACAAATTATCTTCACAACTTTAATCCGCCACCTATATCTAAAATTTACTTTTTTTTCAATTTTTCAATTTTTTAATAAAAGAAAAAAATGCTAAATCCTTTTCTTGACACTGAAAACATTGTAACTACTTTAAACCAATGTGTATTGTTGCGTTTTTACGAATTTGATTTACAAGAATATTAATTATTTTATTCCCTTTTATATCGCAAATATTATTTTCTACAAATTTCATTCTATTACAAAAATAGCGCAATATGATTTGTTAAGAAACAACTTCATTTATTTTATAAATAATACTACAGAAATTTAGAAAAATGATGTTTTTTTCGAAAACTGTTCCATGTTTATAATAATGAAAAACGTAACTGACAGAGATAACACCCTGAAATACAATACTACAGAGAAATTTATTTGAACTGCAATAGAACTTGAAAGCGTTATATGTGATAATGCTTTGAATATTAATCTCACACAAAAGCACGGAGAATAACGCAAATACTCTTACATCACGGTACTTCGCGTGATCATCTTAGCAAATGCAACGATATTGAAAAGAAAATATTCCAAATCATTTTACATTCTGCCTGATATTGTCTGCATTATTATTTCACAGATTTGGATAAAAAAAATTTATTTCTTTTTCGTATTTCTCCCAGAGAATTTCCATTTATTTTGCTTTATCTATTTATTTCACTTTATTTGGGTATTACAAATAACCTAAATGAGATTTTTTTCTTCTATTTTCATTGAATACTAGATATATCAATATACAAAATGCATGTTTTGAAATAGAAAACGACTGTTAGAATTCGTTTTCCTCTTTACTAAATGTTCTTTATTATTCTATAAATATAAGCATCCTTTATCAATCTAAATGTTCTTTTTTAAATGTTTTTGTAAATCTAAATTCGCACCATTATTGGTACAAATGCATAATACCAAATTTTCTATGACAATTTCAATACAACAATACATATCATAAAATCATGGCATTATTCTTAATCCCTCCCCTTGCTTAATTTTTTTATTAGTAACTCATCTTCTATATAATAAAACTAATATCTTATCTGTTCTAAAATATATTGTTATTTTCTAGGGGGACATTCAAACGTAACAATTGATTGTATTCTATTGATTTGGCAGAAAATTTGGAAAATCTTCGATCATATATTCTGACAGCTAATAAGAAACTGTAATCGGGCTTCCTCATTCGAACTGCAAGAGCGCCACCAGTAAAGTTCAGGAGAAATTGATTAGTAGGCCACGAGACTCTCACCCGAGAGATAGTACTGCGTAAGCAGCAATGCCGCTGAGAAACGTTTAGTACAGCGCAAATCACGCGCTTCTGTTGAGAAACGTTTAGTTTGTAACCTCTCATCCCGAGAGGGAAATATATTTAGCATAACCCTGTGTAACCTAAGTATCGGGTTTTCGGTTTAGAAGTGAAAATCCTTCAAGAATCTAAAAGTATACATCTTTAAATGTGTTAAAAATGGGCCTGAATTGCCGAGTGGCTAGCGCTCTGGAGCTCGGTACTACAGGTTTCGGGTTCGAGTCCCGGCGGTGCCATAGTTGTTTGTAGTGGTTCGGAATCCACTTTAAAAGTAGGTCCCGGTCCTAATAGGATCGTAGAGCGTTGAGGGGGCATTGTTACTCCGTGGCTTATCTTCAAATTACACGCGCCCCCTGGGTCATGCAAAGTGAGTACGTCTCTGCAGCACTTGCCTTCAGGCATCCGAAGACCAAGCTGTCTGTGTTTGCCAGCTGCATTAGAAAGAAAAAAAAAATGTGTTAAATAGTGCATGTCTCTAATTGTTTGTGTGTGATGTCTGCGTGTAAATAAAGCTGTGAGTTCTCAAACCTGTGTCTCAAGTCTCAATCCAACCACACGCGGTTACAATCGAGCTGTAAAACCCATAACACTACAAAACGCTTAATTACACTGCCAAAATCACCATCCAGTCTTTCAGTTTGAGGAGTCTGAGACTGCAACGTTCACTGTCAGAAAATGCGAATTGTCTGAAATTAATTTGCCCGTTTTAGAATTTGGTCACCAGTTCAGTAAAAACTCAGTTTGAACATATATTTAAAATTTTAACTCATATATTTAAAATTTGATTATTTATCAAAATTTTAAATAGATTATACAGTTAAATACGAAATAAAAGTTTTACCATAGAATTAATATAAGTTTCGATATTTAGTTTAAAATTTGTTGATCACATTGTTGTTTATGGAACAAAAACTATTTTCTTTCAGTATATATATTTTAATTTAATATATTTTTGTTCCTATTTCATTACCTGCGCTATTTTGCATTTGTTATAAAATAAATTATGCCGTACATAGTTATTTCATATACAAAATTTTAACAACTTGTTAGGAAAAAGGAAATAAAATTTCAATTCCATCCAAGCCTGCATATTTAATTTGCATTATAATTGCACATGACAACCTGAATATTTATTACAAATGATTACATATGCCAGACCTAAATATTTAATGCACATAATAATTCACATGCCAGACATTATTATGTATTTTTAAATTACGTAGCAAAATAAGTTTTTAGTTCTATAGCTACGAGAATTGTCACGATGATTATTCCAATTTGAATTTTGAAAATTTATATAAAATTCTGATTATTTATTTAAAATTAATCAAGGTTTTTTACATTACATATTGATATATAAAGCTTTAAAATTTAATTTGGCAGCAAAAAGCATTCGTTATTTTAAATAAATAACATATTATTTCTATCAGACTAACCTAAAATGTTGAGTTAAATTTCGAGTAAGATATTAATTTTATTATATATCGTTACATTATTTTTATTTCAGTCTGATTTACATACATTTTATGCTTTAATCTTTAATTATGTAATCATATTTTTTTTTTTAGAAACGTGCGTATATGCGTATAGCATGGGAGGGAAATGATGCAAAGTGAAAAATTTATTCAAAGCAACTTTATCTAATATTCTCGTTGCAATCTAACCGTCATCCGATTGGCCTGCATGTGTGCAAAGGAATGCTGGTGCCTTGTCGCAATAAAAAATAAATGACCTAATGAACATCTACATCTCATTGGGATTTTTGACGAACAAACTGCATTCTTTGTGATTTGGAAGAACTAATGAATCGAATTCATGTCCATCGTTGTTTGACACTTTTATGGCGAATCCGTGACGTCGTGATACTGGCAAGCTAGAGTACTCTTATGGCAATGACTTCAGTCAACTTTGTTGAACTTTTTTGTATGCATTTTCTTCTTTCTTTCGTATTTTTCCCATTTTTGTAATGCATTGTCATTAGAAATAAAAAATAACAGGAGAGTCACAATAGCCACTGAATCGACAAGTTGTTCTATACAGTAACTGCATTCTTTTCGGCTACGGGCATTGCATGCATGTAACCAAAATAAATCATAAGTATCTTTAAACACGCTTGCCTTACACTCTGTATGCTCACGCTAACATACTTTTAAAATAATTGAATAAAAATTATTAGTTAATACAAATTAAGTTTCGTTAAAATAATTACAAAAAATGATCAATTTAAAACATAAAATAAAATTTTAGAAACCAATTTTATACATTCTGTAAAGGACGTCATTAGTTAAAGACCTAATTGCTCGTATAAGTTTATTAATACAGGCAAACTCTAATGACCAATATTTTTCATATCATCTACCGCACAAAGTGGAACCCGATATCTCCCCTCGTTAAATTTACTTAAAAGAAAAAGGAAACCGGATATTATGACCGCGTTGTTGTCTAAAGAAGCATAAACCTGGGCATAATGGAACCACCCCATTCTCTCCTGCACTGGCAAGATCCTGGGTGACCCAAATTTGACCATGAGAGCCATTACAGACGCGTTGAATCCACAGCATAATTACGTCGAAAATTATCCAAATTGGGAAATAAAGCTGAAGATAAGACCCAATTTTTACGACCCCTGGTGGCGGTGATAAAATCTTAAGCGTCAATACAGGGCTTTTGAAATTCACTCTAGGACAGTTCAAATTGCTTGGCACTCGGAAAGTCGTAAATACCATGGCTCCGTTCCCCTTTTCATTTGGGGTATGGACAATTTTTAAGGGTGTATTTTTTATGACCTCAAACCAGCATTTTGCCTCCTGTAGATTGATCTTCAAGTATAACATTGCACACACACCACTTCCAGCTTCTTTAGATATGCAGTGCTCTTTGAGTGAAATTAAAAACTTCTTTATAGCCAATAAAGGGCTTAGATGGAATAAGCAATCTGATTCTAGCAACTTGGGGGGTTTAATGAGAACTGAAGTCATAATCTGCGGAAGTAAAGAGAAAGGTGGAGGAAGAGTATGCTTTTTCCAAATATTCCTTGCATGCATGGTTTCAATAAGGATGGTATGGTTGTAATATTTTAATGAGCTTTCTTTCCGAATCCGTTATGATGGTGTTTGTTGTTATTTTTCATCTTTGTTTTTAATATGGATTTTGTGTTCTCTAATAAAAAATTATGAATAATAAAAAGAGCCCAGACGTATTCAAAAATTCAAATAAATTATTCAGTCGCTAACACTGAGCAATATTTTATGTGAGGATGCATATTCTCAAAATTCTTTTGGTTTTTTTTTTTTTTTTTCATTCTATATTTCTATGCATTTTTGATTTTAGGTTGTGGTCATGAAACATTAGTAACGTTTACAAAATGAATAGAATGTTGAAAGTAAATGCACCGTATTTTTTTACATAAATAAATTAATAATTTTAATTAAAATATAAGTTTGTGAAATTTTTAATGTATATATTACTGTGGATGAAATACAAGCAGAGTACATTAATGATTCAGTGAATATATTTTGGCAAAGGTAATTTATATTAAAGAGCGGAAAATAATTGTACTAATAATAATAATTAATAGTACCTATGAGCAAATTATATTCTACGTATAATAAAAATAGTACTAATTATAATAGTATGTTTGAAAAAATAGCAGAAATAATTGTGATTGCAACAGAAAACACTGCGCAACGAAATTTGTTAAAAAGAAAAATATTTCTATTTTCTATATCTACAATTTTATCAAATAAGTTAGAGAAATGTCTGTGGCATAATAAGTATCAGATATGCATGTTTTCTGTCATTTTCAAAAGTGTTAGATTATATTTTTGTAAATTTAAAAAGTAAAGAAATAGAAATACCTCTTTATTCTCAAAAGAAAAAGTTATTGCAAAGATTGCAGGCCATAATTTTTGTAAATTTAAAAAAAAAAAAAAGCATTGTCTGCAATTTTTAATAAATTAACCTTAAATTAATCTGCAACCTTAAAATTAAAAGATTATCATTAAGGTTAAATATATATTAAAATATAGATATCAAAATATAATTAAATAACTAATTAATTTAGTTCTAAAAGAAAGTTTGATTTTGCCTATATAACAGAAGTACAAGAAATTATAAGTGAAAAAAAGAAAGGATAAATATAAATTAATCAGTAAGACGATATCAAATTTCCAAAATTAGCTTTTGGCAACTATGCATATCATTAAAAGTAATTTTACTGTTTTCGTAAAAGTTAATATAGAAAAATCATGTAAGTTATCTAATAAAATTACAGCTGTAACAAGATACAAATGAATAAATTTAAATTTAAATTATAAAAAAAAATTATGATGATGCATTTAGTATGCTAAAAATACTATCTAATACTCCGCCAGTTTACAATAGATATGTAAGTTTTCTAACCCATTGTTTAACAACCGTCCATCCAAATAGTCTAAATTAAGGGTAGCAAAAGTTTAAGTATTCCACTTTTGACTTAAGGGAGTATTTCATGACCCTAAAAATGATATATTTAATAAAAAAAGCGGTCTGAGAAATTTAAAAATCGTTATGTATTCTGAAAAGACAAAAAAAAAATGAGAGAAAATGTTTTTTACAAGAACATCATTTTCACATTGAAGTATATATATCCTTTCATGCATTCTCTTAAACTTCGTCATGGGAGCAATATCCCATCGTTGGCCAAGGTCGGCTGGCTACTGGCAGATTACGAGACAGGAGATGTCTTCTTTTTTTACTGGGATAGAGTTGCCATCCCTACGACCAACTCTCTACAGTCATATTAGACCCGGATGGTAGAACAGTCATGACAGGACAGGATAGTCATATTAGACCCGGATGGTAGAACAGTCATGACACAGTAGTCATATGACAGGTAGAACAGTCATGACAGGACAGGATAGTCATATTAGACCCGGATGGTAGAACAGTCATGACAGGACAGGATAGTCATATTGAGAACAGTCATGACGGATGGGATAGTCATATTAGACAGTCATGACAGGACAGGATAGTCATATTAGACCCGGATGGTAGAACAGTCATGACAGGACAGGATAGTCATATTAGACCAGGATGGTAGAACAGTCATGACAGGACAGGATATTGTGGTAGAACAGTCATATTAGACCCGGATGGTAGAACAGTCATGACAGGGACAGGATAGTCATATTAGACCCGGATGGTAGAACAGTCATGACAGGACAGGATAGTCATATTAGACCAGGATGGTAGAACAGTCATGACAGGACAGGATAGTCATATTAGACCAGGATGGTAGAACAGTCATGACAGGACAGGATAGTCATATTAGACCATATTAGACGGATGGTAGAACAGTCATGACAGGACAGGATAGTCATATTAGACCCGGATGGTAGAACAGTCATGACAGGACAGGATAGTCATATTAGACCCGGATGGTAGAACAGTCATGGACAGGATAGTCATATTAGACCCGGATGGTAGAACAGTCATGACAGGGACAGGATAGTCATATTAGACCCGGATGGTAGAACAGTCATGACAGGACAGGATAGTCATAAAGACCAGGATGGTAGAACAGTCATGACAGGACAGGATAGTCATATTAGACCAGGATGGTAGAACAGTCATGACAGGACAGGATAGTCATATTGGGTAGAACAGGAGGACAGGATACATGGTAGAACAGTGGCAATACTCATGACAGGAAGGACATTCCATGGCAACACGAAGCTTTGTTTCACCCAGCTCCAGTCACTCGACAATCAGGCCCCATTCTCCTAAACTAGAATAGTTTAATTACAAAATATTTATAACATCCTATCATGAATAATATAGTAATATATCAATTAAGTTAATTCCGAAATTTCACAGGTAAATATTATAAAATTAAAATATTTCTGAACTTTATTTAGTTGCTAAACTTCGAATATCACAGAGTTGCAAATTTCAAATAAATAAAGTTACAATTTAATTTATTAATTAAATTTAAGTTCACAGAACTTTTCGAAAGTTCGTCGCATTTTTTTTTTATTTCTGGTATTTTACAAATGACTGTATTTTACTTACAAATTTTGACCTGTTTATTAATTACCTACATCCACCAGAAACAATGGAGAGCTAATTAAGCAATTGGATCAGAATGCGTTTAGTTTTAACTAATTTACATATTCATCGTGACAATGATTGATTTACGACGACGAAAACCGGTCGATAGACATTATCTTTTCCAACCTCTAGAGCATTAGCGAATCGTATTTCACTTCAGAAGTTTGATATCCATTGCTAAAAATAGAGTAAACACTATTTTTATACTTTTTAATGATTCCAGCAAATTTTTTGTGTATGTATTAAAACCATACGATTCTTTAAAATATGCTTATTGATTAGTTTATATCCGTAATTGCATAACTCATTAACAATCCTTTGTAACAATGTTTACGGGTATGTGTATTATTTTGACATTTCAATCAATTACACCAGTTAATTATACTAACAATATTCTGTAGCAAATACAAATTATCTTAAGCTTTGTGTATCTTGGTCTCTCACGTAGAATTGTGCGAGGCATTTTTGAAAGTAATTGTATTCCTGTAATAAAGTTCCCAATTATTAAGCTATCGATTGAAGAAAGTGTCGCTTGAAAAAAATATTAAATTTCAAACTCTTGATATGAATTAAAAAAAAAGTCATTGAGTCATAAAAAATAAACCATCAATACTCAAAAACAGTTTTTGTTTCAAAACAATTTTTCTGTAAATACCCATTTCGATGTGTGCTGCCTGATGGCCAATTGGCTAACTCTCTGCCCTTTGATACCAAAGGCTTCAGATTTGACACCTGGCGGGGCATGAATGCTTGATAGTGCTCGGAATTCCCCATTACACTTTTCCAGTCTAATTTGTCTAAAGTGTGCAAAAAATGGTTGTAGAACGACAAACCACACCAAATCATTCTACTTAAAGATAAGATAACACCTATATAATAATGTTATAAGTCATTTAATAGGGAATGCAATAACTAACCTAACGATATACATACCATTTTACTTAATTATATGCTCCAATGTTTATCAAGCTGCAGATTTTATTGAAATTTATATGCATTTTTTCAGGTGTAAACTACGGCAGAGTAAACACATTCATTTCATTTGTTTCTTCAATTTTGATAATTTCCACTCTTGAATATATTTAAATATAAAATGTGCGTTTGATACATTGGATGAAAAAAAAAATATCAAAATACATCATATGTTAAGTAAAAAGTATAAAAACTTTAAAGATACTTAAGTCTCTATCCATAGCATAAAAGCAAATTTAAAAGTACAAAGTTTCGCAATATTTTTTTTTTCTGTAGCTGAATTGCTCATTTACTCGTTGAACAATTAATTCATTTAACTTGTGGACAAGATTATATTAAGTTGCATCATCATCATCCTCACCATTATCAATAGCACGACAACCAGGATGGGCCAAGGTTATTCTTTTTGAAGAGATTTCCATGCACTCCTCTGGGTGACAGTGGTCCACCATTTCTTAAAATTCAGTACAGCAAAATCTTTTTTAACAGCGTCATCCATTGCAACGTCAGTCATCCCCTTCCTCTTCGTCCCCATGGCTTTTCCAAAACGTGCCATTTTACAGGGTTTAAATCATTCATTCTAAATACATGAGCAGCAAATAAATAGCAGTTCTAATAGCATAAAAGAAATCTAATAGCCTAGTATAAATGTTCTTGAGGGGACTAATGGCCGAGTGGCTAGCCCACGGTAGCCCATACGTAATCCCGGTGATTGAAGGGAAGTTTGTAGTGGTGGAGCACACAGATAGAAGTCGACTTCCTGGTCTCCGCTCGGTACCACATTCATAGGAGACCGAGACCTCCCGGTGGTTCCGAACCATGAATGTGGGCAGTGGTTCAAAACCCATACTTTAAACCATAGGTCCCGGTCTCCTATGAGCCATCAGTAAGAGCGTCATTGAACGCCCCAGTGGTTCTACCTTTGGGTGCTCCATCCAAATCAACTGGGGACCTTCCCCTTCAATCATGAGTACGTAAAAAGCGTGTTTCTCCGTCAGGGCAGAAGGCCAACACAAGTGGGAAAACTTTTTAAGAAAAACGAACCCGGCATAAATGTTAAATGTTCTAATAGAAGTCATAAGACCTTAGGTCTATTTAGAGATAAAAATTCAAAGTTCCAATAGTTAAATCCAGATTTCGGTTTCCATTACCCTTATTTCTTGTTCCAATCCGTCTCCATAACGATTAAGTTGCATCATATCAGTGAATTAATACAGATATTTATGAAAGAAAGTTTACGTACTGCTTTCTTGAATGACTTTTTGATAGTAATTTTTGCATTGGAAGAAACCTGAAAATCTCCAGATTGAATATTAAAGTTTTACAATTTGTCATAAACTGAACCAAGTCACCTAGTTTAAAAAAAATGTATATATATTATGGTCACATCATCAAAAGAATTAAAATTATTGTCTTTTTGCAATCTATCCATCGTGCACTGGTACTGACTACGCGTTGTTCGTAAAAATAGATAGTGCATAACAACTGCATGTTGTTCTAATGCAGCTGGCAATAGAGAGACAGTTAAACTTTATGTCATAAGCAATGACTGCACCTATTACTGATTTACTACTACCCAGGGTGTAGTATGGGCATGTAGCTCGAAGATATACTACGGATTCGAGTAGCACTACCCCCCACAACACTCTACGATCCTATTAGACCGGTACATACGGTTTAAAGTGGAATACGAAACAGTACAAACATTCAGAACAACTCCAGGATTTGAACCTAAAACCTGTGGTACTGAGCGCCAGCCAATTGGTCATCAAGCCCATATAACTCAATTATAATTTATATTAATAGTTAAAAACAATAATTAAGTGGTAAGCCAGAGTTTATAATAAAACCTGTTGAAAATATTTTTATACATCAAAAGTTACTTTATTTTGTGCATAATAATAAAAAATAATATATTTGGTTAGTTTTTAATCACGAGTGATCGTTATTTGCAGAGCATTTGGTTAACGACCCCCTCCCCTCCAATTTTTTTTTTTTCTTGTTCATGTTACTTAGTGATATGAATAATTCATTTGTGTCGTATACGGCCAATAATAAAGCAATTTCACTGATTATTTATCATTTTCACATATATCGTCTTTTGAACTTACTTATTAACTTTATTAAAGCTTACTTAAATTGATGTATAAACAAAAAAAAGTATTATAATTTATAAAAAGAATGCTTAGTTAATTTGTTGCACTTTTCAGCTTTTAAGTGGACTTTAAAAAAAAAATACGATATTTAGCACAAAAAAATATTATCTTTTTATTCACATTACCTAGAAATCTGAATTATTCATTTTTATCACAGAACAGCTAATAATAAAACATCTTATTGGATAATTTATAATTTTCACACATATCACCTTATCGTCCTTTCAACTTATAATATTTAAACTTACTTCAATTGATGTATAAAAAATATAAAGTATAAAAGAAATGTTTAGTTAACATTTTGAGCCTTTTTAGTTTTAAGAGGGCATTTAAAAATAACACACAAATTATGGTATTTAGCACAAAAAAATTTTTTTTTTTTTCACATTACCTATAAATCTGAATTATTCATTTTTGTCGTATAAAACCCAATAGTAAACAATCTCATTATATGATTTATATTTTTCTTTTCTTTTGATTTTATTTCTTTATCGTCTTTTTAACATACGTATTAACTTTATTAAAATTATTTCAATAGTTGTATAAACAAAAAATATCATAAAGTAATGTTTAGTTAATATTTTGTGCTTTTTATCTTTTAAGTAGATATTTTTCAAAAAAAAAAAAAAAAAAAATTAGGTTATTTAGCACAAAAATATTTTTTCTTCTTATTCAAATTACCTAGAAATCTAAATTACTAATTTTTGTCTTATAAGAGCAAATAATAAAATAAGTTCATTGAATTATATAAGATTTTTTACATATATCGCATTATCATCTTTGAACGAACTTATTATTAAAACGTATTTCTATTCATGTATAAACAAAAAAATATTATAAAATATGAAAGGAATACTTCGTTATTTTTTTACTTTTAGCTTTTAAACGGACATTTTCTCAAAAAAAATTATGATATTTAGCACAAAAAAATATTTTCTTCTTACTCATATTACCTATAAATCTGAATTATTCATTTTTGTCGTATAAAATCCAATAATAAAACAATATCATTGGATGATTTATGATTTTCACATATATCGTCTTATCGTCTTTTGAACTTATATATTAACTTTGTTAAAACTCACTTCAATTGATATATAAGCAAAAAAAAAAAAAATATTATAAAGTATAAAAGATATTCTTAGTTAATATTTTGTGCTTTTTAACTTTTAAGCGACATTTTTTCAAATAAAATTATGGTATCTAGCACAAAAAATATTTTCTACCTATTCACATTACCTAGACATCTGAATTATTCATTTTTATCGTATAAGACTAATAATAAAGCAAGTACATTGGATTATTTATGATTTTCACATACATAGTCTTACCGTCTTTTTTGAACGAACTTATTAGCGTTATTAAAACTACTTCAATTGATGTATAAACAAAAAATTATTATAACTTATAAAAGAAATGTTTAGTAATATTTTGTGCTTTTTACCTTTAAGCTGACATTTTTTCAAAAAAATATATATGGTATTTAACAAAATAAATATTTTCTTCTTATTCACATTACCTAGACATTTGAATTATTCATTTTTGTCGTATAAAAGCCAATAACAAAACAATCTCATTGCATGATTTATGATTTTCACATGTATCATTCTTTGGCAGTAAAACTGCATTCGCGAAGTAAAAATAAAAGAGCGGACAGAACATAATTCATTATTACTTAGACAAATATGGAAATATGTTTACCAGACAGTTACAACTGCTGTAAAAACAGAACGTTTACGATAAAAAAAGAAAACAAGTTTTGCTAAAAGAACAAGCAGCATCAATGCGGAAAAAAATAACCATGGAAGACAAGTTAAAGAAATATAACAGCAATAACCATTACAGCTTAATAAGAACAAATACCTTTTTTGTCCTGCAAGACAGGAGCCACAACAGATTTTCAGATGTCACAAATTGCGTTGTTGTCTTTGTTCCAAATGCAATATGTGTCGACAAAAGTGACTTTAAATCCATTAATCCTTTTTCTTTTCCTGATGGGTGAGAGTAAACAGGCCACATATAAATGGAAGAATTAGATATAAAGGTAAAAGGCAAGCGAGTCGTATTGTGTGGAATAACTAAGGTGTACAACGAAATGTTTCAGCTTCGAAAAGTCACTTGTTGTTAAAATAATTTTCTCATTTATAGATTGTGTTTGATGTTCGTGTCTTTATAAACAGACTAAAATTTATTTTAAGATAACAGCCTAATCTTCCAAAATTATTTCTTTCCATAATAAAAAAAAAATCAGCAACAGCGATCTATTGGAATTCCAAATAGAGAAATCTTTGAAATCCAACAAACAAAGTTCATCCAAAAGATTTCAAGTTCATAGAGATATGCAGGATAAATCTATAAATCGGTAAGGGATTCAAAAAGGGACGATAGTTTTAACACTCAGGTAGCTCCCCTGGGAATGCTCGTTCCAAACTATAGGAAAAAATGCGGAGACAGATATGAAGACTCTGAGCACGTTACTTGTTTGTTGTTGTTACTAATACACCCTGGTGCAGGAAAGCTTACACCAGGTCCAGTAGACCCTTTGACAGAGAGGGGGGTTAAAGGTAAGACTTAATGACTAAGGGTTAAATGCAGCCTTTCACTTTAGCGAGGAACCAGAGGGCTGAAGACTGACTAAACCTCAAGACAACACTCTGTGATCGTAGTTTATTGTGACCGGTAGGCGTAGTATATGTGTTGTGTTAATGTGTTAATATATATATATATATAGTACAAACAGCTTGGTCCTGAAGGCCGAGTGTCTCGGTGCTACAGGTTTCGGGGTTCGAGTCCCAGCGGTGCCATGGATGATTTTTGCGGTTCGGAATTCACTTTACACCGGTCTAATATGATCGCAGAGTGTTGTCTTGAGGTTTAGTCAGCCTTTTTAGCTCTCGTGGTTCCTCGCCAAAGTGAAGCTGCATTTATCCCTTTGTCATTAGTCTTACCTTTACCCTCCTACGAAGGGGTCTACTGGGGTGTAGACTTTTTCTGCACCAGGGGTGTATTAGTAACAACAACAACAAGCGGCGGTTTCTAGAGTTTGTAGGGTATATTAGACAATCATATATTAGGATAATCATATATATATATATATATATATATATATGGCTGTCTAATGGAGATTGAATACATATCAAATATTTACTCATATTTGATTACTTGACAAAATTTACTACATCACTGAAATTTCACTATAATCAGAAATCTGAATATCTTCTATAATCAATTTGAAATTTTTTATAGTATATTGATGTATTACTGAGAAATTAAAAATTATTTATTTCGGAAGCCTTTTTGAAAATGAAGCCTTTTATTGAAAGCCTTTTTATATAAGAAACGCTTAGTGCTTTTTAAATAACTTACTAATAATAACTGATAAATGAATCTCTTAATTGGTAGTCGAAACGTTTTCGTTTCCCTCCCCCAGGCTCTGCCCTTCTATCGTTCATTTGCAACTGACCTTGTACGATTCGCAGATTTCCCCCGTCATTACCAGTTCATCCTCTCTTAACAAACTGCTCTTAAACTCTTTTGTTATTTTTAACTTGTACTCCTCTTTGAATTAGATTAACCTATTGAAAGTATTTTTATTTTTAAGTTCTCTTTCAAACTACGTTCAGTTTGTAATTCTTCAAAATCTTCTTATTACTTTATTATTTTAATTATTAAATTATAATTAATAATTATTAAATACTTTATTGAAAAGAAGAAAAAAAAACTTCTCCTCTCCATATATTATAACATTTACATAACATTTGTATATGCAAAATATATTTGACAAAATTTTCGACTGCGTGCCGGTGCATTATCTAGTTTAAAATTTCATATCCTATTCCATAGGTGGCGCTAACAGTCCACCAGAAAGAAAGGTGGCGATCAATCCAGTTATAAAAATTTCAGTTTGATTAAGAGTTCCAATTATTTTAAGCAAAATAAAAATTAACTATTCTGTGCTCGTTTTGCTAAGATTCTTAATTTTTCCCTCTTGTTCTTTGTTTTTATTAAATTCCTTTTTTGTTTCATTTTTAAATTTTATATTTGTTGCTTTTAGTAACTTAATTGATATTATTGTTTTTCTTATTAAATTTTCTATATTTTTTATAACTGGCAAAGGGCAAGACCTCACGTTACGTAATCCATCTACCAGGTTGGAGGTTTGGTCGCTGCGCGACCAAGGCACTCCGTGTACTTACCCCGATTTATAAGTTAAAAATCAACGAATTTTTTGTTGTAAATTTTCAGATTTGAAGAATTTTAAACCATTTCAACATTTTTCTCTATTTCCACAAGTGCTTACCACTTTTATTTAATGGTCATTATATATATTATCTTTACGCCAACTGAAACTCTGGCTATTTCCTTGATAACACTAATTTCATTGACGTCTTATTCGTTTGAGTAAGACAATATATTAACGATAAGATTTTAGTTATGATAGTCTGTACACTATTCATCATTTACTTAGGAACACGAGCTTCCGTGTGTTTCATATTCTTAAATTTTGAGTGGGATATTTTTTTAAATTTTTTTTTTTTTATTTTCAATGGCAGATTATGAACAGTTAAGAGAACGGCATATAGCCCCCAAAGAATATCAGCACCACACTGACAGTTGACAATACAGTAAGGTATATACAGTGACATTATCAAAATAATATAAAAAGTAGTAAATCTATATTCAGGGCTGAAAGCACTGAATTTTCAATAAAAAAAAAATTTTTAAATAGAATTTTTATATAACATTATACTCTAATGGAATTTTAATATGATATATATTACTGTTAATCGAGGAGTCTGTATAATTCCTTTTACGAATCTTCAAAGATAAAAATTGTAAAGCCAGTTCTATTAAGTAAATGTTTACTTGATAAGAAATTTGCTAAATCTATAAAACAAAACACGACTAAATGATTTTATGTCAAAATATCTATGAAGGAAAGGACGTTAAATATCGGAAATATGTTAAAAATAATGTTTTACTATCATGTGTTGGTAATTTTTTTAGGTCTTATTGCACATGTTTTCCAATAAGCTTTAATATGGTTAGAAGAAACTCTTATAACAATTTGATTTATATTACGTTATTGTTACTTATCCCACTTGGTAGATATCTAATCTTGTTATTAAATATTGTAAAAGAATATTCATTTTCCTGTTCCTTAAAACGATCGTAGCGCCCTCGTTAAAGAAACGCACTTATAATGTGTAAACTGTAAATATATATTTTATAGAAAAGCCCTACCTTGTTCCCTACCAAGAAACATCTATTCACTTCAGTAGAATATTACTTGTTTTCCTGTGCAATAAATCAGTGGTTCACGAGCGTCATATTTCTCAGGGGAAAAAAAAAAAACAATTTAATTACTCTGAAAAATTTATAAAAATTTAATTAATATCAAACATAATGAAACTAAAAGCATGGCCCAAATACCTCTGTGCTGTATATTACACGTAGACGGGTATTTAATTTTGCTATATATATATTTTTTTTTTTTTTAATGAAGAAGATAGATTTGACTATGATAAAGTAAATTTTTTATTTTCATTCGAGAACACGAACACATTAAACATAGCCGTATCAGATGACACTCAGCTACCAGAGATTCGCAGCGCCATCTAGAATACATTAAGATACATGTAGTGAGATTAAGAAAATAATCTATTAAAGTGGTAAATTCATATACACCACTTAAAGCAGTGAATATTCAATGAACGTTTTTTAAATGTTTCGATTAAACTATTATTATACTTTTTTTTACTGAAATTTCAATATGACATATGCTCCTGTAAAAATCAAGGAGTTTTAAATATTTCAAAAATGGCGCTAGACAAATTTAAAATTTTAAAACAAGTTTCATTTCAGTTAAAGTTTGATAAGAAATTTACTAAAGTTGACTAACAAAACACGCTTAAATGATTTTACATCGAAATATGTATCAAAGTGAATATGTAAAAAAAAATCGTTAAATATTGGAAATATGTTATAATAAAGTTTTACTATCATATGTTGCTAATTTTTTAGTTTTATTAAACATAATTTCTAATAAATTTTAAAAACGGTTAGAATAAATTCATTTAACAATATAATTCATATTATAGTTTTCAAATATTGTAAGAGGATACTTAATTTCATGCTCCGTAAAACGATCGCAGCGCCTCGATAATAGAAATAGCACTCTTGGCGGAAAAACTGGGAATATATATTTTACAGAAATAATTATGTATTCTCAACGAATTTAAATTTGCTCAAAAGTTTATTTCCATTGCATTACTTTTCTTGAAAGAAAATTAAGTAACACAGCAAAAAAAATAAAGATAAAGTAAAACATTAAAAAAAATATATAAAAAACCAACACGAACGTAAATAAACAAATTTATTAATTATAATTTACTTTTTTTTTTTCCACTACATCAATTTGACTCAAGCAATTAAAACTATCGCTCCCAAATTACAGAGAAAAATTCCTTTTAAATTCTCGATGTCGAAAATAAAGTAGGAATAATATATGTTTATGATTAATTTTGCTTCTTTTCAGTTATTCGGATAGTTTTGCAGGGAAGATAAATAATTAAACATAGATTGTTAATTGCCCCGTATTTCTATGCAATTCACTATTTACAACTAAAAATTATAGTAT
>BPLR01000797.1:0-93578 GCA_021605095.1 Caerostris extrusa | reverse complement strand
AGAGAGTAGGATTTATTTTAGCATTTTTTTTCTCCTTATTCTATTTCCTTTTATTTTTCCCCTTCATCCTTTTCTTAGAGCTTTTCCTAATTAAAGAGAACTTTGTTTTTTGTGTGCTTAAAACTTCTTTTGTGTCATGTTTTAAATTCGTATTACTTGTCCGAATTCCTTTTGATCGGAATCCAACGTAACGAATCATTAAAAAATTCGACAGACTGAATTTTATCAGATTTTTTTTTCTCTCTTTTCTGTTTCTAAACTTGGATTTCGTTAAAAGCTTGTAAACATGTTTTTTTTTTTTTCCGTCGAAAGCTATTAAAGGTAAGAAACTAAATTATTAAAGACCACTTCCGCGCTGTTTATTTAAGCATTTTTAATGGAGAATGCAAATAATGGCTTGTTAAAAAATGAAATATTAATGCTGCTCCGTCAATATACTGAAGATCTGGAAAGTTTGCTTTACTGCGATAGTACTACAAATGAAAGAAAGATACATTTACAGTAAAAAGTAGAATTTTTTTACATCGGCACTAATGTTAATTAAAATATTTTTAATTGCGTGGTAGGATACAGAGATACATTTCCATTAAAATGTTCATCTAAAAAAAACAAGAAATTTATTTTTCTGAAAAAAATGATATATCTAGAAGTTTTTGATAAAAAAAAGGTAGTTTCAATTGTACTTATCACTAATGTTTGTTCCTTTCAGAAGTAGGTAATAAATTAAAAACATAAAGCAATATGTACTAAAGGTAATTCAATATAAAAATTCATGCAATATTTTTACACTTATCTATGCTGAAAAATAAATAATTTTACATTTTCAATTTCAAAAGATTTTTTTTTACTATAAAAAAAAGGAAATTGAAATTTAGATTTTTTTTTTTCCTGCTCTCCAAATATGATTCAGCAGATTGGGGGCCACGCCCATCCTTTCTGAAACCGAAAGAACCAAAACCGCTCTAACAGGACGTATTGCGTCACAGTTTAAAAAAACGTTTATTCGAATAACCGCAACGTTTTTTCTGTTGAATCGTTCTCTTTCCTCACCACACGTACCACCGTTTTTTATTATTTTTTTTCTTTCTCCCCCTTATTTTTAGCGTACCCTGGCTGGTACGTTTTTCTCTGATATATATTTATATAAACTAGACGTCAGCAAAAAAAAAAATAAGACTTTGATCTCATTGCTTACAAAAGTTCCGGTATTAAATTTCCTTCTTTTCCACTTTTTTTTTAACTCCACTTTGCTTGTGACGTGAATTTTTTCACCACCTCCATCTCCCCAGCTATCTTTTAGATTTTCTTTTCTTGATATCCTCAAAAAGAATAATTTTTTTCTACTTCTCTTCTTCTTCCTAAGTATTTTTGTAATTTTTATTCCTCCAGCCTTTGGAACACAGAGAGTAAGACTTAGTTTAGCATTTTTTTTTTCTTCTTATTCTATTTCCTTTTATTTTTCCCTCCCGTCCTTTTCTTAGAGCTTTTCCTAATTAAAGAGAACTTTGTTTTTTGTGTGCTTAAAAACTTCTTTGTGTCAATGTTTTAAATTCGTTTTACTTGTCCGAATCCCTTTTGATCGAAATCCAACGTAACGAATCATTAAAAAAATTCGACAGGCTGAATTTTATCAGATTTATTTCTTTTCTGTTTTCTAAACCTGGGTTTCGTTAAAAGCTTGTAAACATGTATCTTTTTTTTCCGTCGAAAGCTATTAAAGGTAAGAAACTAAATTATTAAAGACCACTTCCGCGCTGTTTATTTAAACATTTTTAAATGGAGAATGCAAATAATGGCTTGTTAAAGAATGGAACATTAAATGCTGCTCCGTCAATATACTGAATATCTGGAAAGTTTACTTTCCTGAAATAGCACTGAAATAAAAGAAAGGCACATTTACAGTAAAAAATTAAAATTTTTACATCGCCACTAATGTTAATTCAAATACTTTAATTGCTTGGTAGGATACAGAGACACAATTTCATTAAAAAAATCTAACAAAAAAAAATATATATTTTTTGAAAAAAAAAAAATGAAATCTCGAAGTTTTTGACAAAAAAGGTAGTTTCAATTGTACTTATCACTAATGGAGATATTTCTCTTTCAAAAGTATTAAAAAATAAAAACATAAAGTAATATGTAAACGCAATTCGATTTAAAAATTTATACAATATTTTTACACTTATATATGTTGAAAAAATAAATAATTTTTACATTCAATTTTAAACGATTTCTTTTTTTAATAAAAAAAAAAAAAAGAAATTGAAATTTTGATTTTTTTTTCTGCTCTCACCAAACATGATTCAGCAGATTGAGGCCCCGCCCTACTCTGCTCAAACCGAAAGAACCAAAACCGCTCTAACAGGACGTATTGCGTCACATTTTAAGAAAACGTTTATTCGTATAAATGTAACGTTTTTCTGTTGAATCGCTCGCTTTCCTCACCACACGTACCACCATGTTTTTTTTTTTTTTTTTTCTCCCTCCCCTTTTTTTAGCGTGCCCTGGCTAGTACGTTTTCTCCGATATATATTTATATAAACTAGACGTCAGCAAAAAATAAGACTTTTATCTCATTGCTTACAAAAGTTCCGGTATTAAATTTCCTTCTTTTTCAATTTTTTTTTTTTTCACTCCACTTTGCTTGTGACGTGAATTTTTTCACCACCTCCATCTCCCCCAGCTATCTTTTAGATTTTCTTTTCTTGGTTAGAGATCTCCTCAAAAAGAATAATTTTTTTTACTTCTGTTCTTCTTTCTTAGCTATTTTTGTAATTTTTTTTTTTTTCCTCCAGTCTTTGGAACACAGAGAGTAGGGATTTAGTTTAGCATTTTTTCTCCTTATTCTATTTCCTTTTATTTTTCCTCTAGTCCTTTTCTTAGAGCTTTTCCTAATTAAAGAGAACTTTGTTTTTGTGTGCTTAAAACTTCTTTGTGTTATGTTTTAAATTCGTATTACTTGTCCGAATCCCTTTTGATCGCAATCCAACGTAACGAATCATTAAAAAATTCGACAGACTGAATTTTATCAGAATTTTTTTTTCCTCTCTTTCGTTCTTCTAAACTTGGATTTCGTTAAAAGCTTGTAAACATGTATCTTTTTTTTCGTTCAAAGCTATTAAAGGTAAGAAACTAAATTATTAAAGACCACTTCCGCGCTGTTTATTTAAACATTTTTAACAGAGAATACAAATAATGGCTTGTTAAAGGATGAAACATTAACGCTGCTCCGTCAATATACTGAAGATCTGGAAAGTTTACTTTGCTGCAATAGTACTACAAATGAAAGAAAGACTCATTTTCAGTAAAAAGTAAAATTTTTCACATCGGCACTAATGTTAATTCAAATACTTTAATTGCGTAGTAGGATACAGAGACACATTGCCATTAAAAAAATGCCTCCAAAAAACCCAAGAAATTTATTTTTCTAAAAAAAATTTAAATCTCGAAGTTTTTGACAAAAAAAAAAAGGTAGTTTCAATTGTACTTATCACTAATGGATATTTTCATTTCAGAAGTACGTAATAAAATAAAAACATAAAATAATATATATTGTAAACGTTATTCAATATAAAAATTTATGCAATATTTTTACACTTACATATGATGAAAAAATAAATAATTTTTTCATTCAATTTCAAACGATTTCTTTTTTAATATAAAAAAGCGAAATTGAAATTTGGATTTTTTTTTTCCTGCTCTCACCAAACATGATTCAGCAGATTGAGGCCACGCCCTACCTTGCTCGAACCGAAAGAACCAAAACCGCTCTAACAGGACGTATTGCGTCACATTTTAAGAAAACGTTTATTCGAATAAACGCAACGTTTTTTCTGTTGAATCGTTCCTTTTCCTCACCACACGTACCATCATTTTTTTTTTATATTTTTTTCACTCTCCCCCTTATTTTTAGCGTACCCTTGGCTGGTAAGATTTTCTCCGATATATATTTATATAAACTAGACGTCAGCAAAAATAAGACTTTGATCTCATTGCTTACAAAAGTTCCGGTATTAAATTTCCTTCTTTTCCAATTTTTTTTTTACTCCACTTTGCTTGTGACGTGAATTTTTTTCACCACCTCCATCTCCTCAGCTATCTTTTAGATTTTCTTTTCTTGGTTAGAGATCTCCTCAAAAAAGAATTTTTTTTTTTTTACTTCTCTTTTTCTTCCTTAGCTATTTTTGTAATTTTTTTTCTTCAGCCTTTGGAACACAGAGAGTAGGATTTAGTTTAGCATTTTTTTTTTTTTTCTTCTTTATTCCATTTCCTTTTATTTTTCCCTCCCCGTCCTTTTCTTAGAGCTTTTCCTAATTAAAGAGAACTTTGTTTTTTTGTGTACTTAAAAACTTCTTTGTGTCATTTTTTAAATTCGTTATTACTTGTCCGAATCCTTTTGATCGGAATCCAACGTAAAGTATCATCATTAAAAATATTCGACACACTGAATTTTTTTTTTTTTTTTTTCTGTCTCTCTTTTCTGTTTCTAAACTTGGATTTCGTTAAAAGCTTGTAAACATGGATCTTTTTTCGTCCAAAGCTATTAAAGGTAAGAAACTAAATTATTAAAGACCACTTTCGGGCTGTTTATTTAAACATTTTTAATGACAAATGCAAATAATGGCTTGTTAAAGAATGAAACACTAATGCTGCTCCGTCAATATACTGATGAACTGGAAAGTTTACTTTGCTGCAATAGTAATCAAATGAAAGAAAGACACATTTACAGTAAGAAGTAGAATTTTACATCAGCACTAATGTTAATTCAAATACTTTAATTGCATAGTAGGTTACAGAGACACATTTCCATTAAAAAAAAATTCATGGTTAAAAACCAAGGAATTTATTTCTATGAAAAAAAAATCCTAAAATAAAAAAAATTAAAGAAAAATATGAAATAGATTTTTCTAAAATGAGATAGTTTCAATTGTACTTATCATTAATGGATATTTTCAGAGGATGGTATTGCTAATTCTGATTATTTTTTCAAGCATGTGACTATGAAGAAAGTTTCTTACAATGTGCTATAATCTTTTTATCATGTATGAACGTGGCGTTGTTCTAGTTTGAGTTCTGCAATATCAGCAAAAAAATGTGCAGCAAGAAAAAGTATGTAAATTTATTTAAAGCAGATTAATCTGCCCGCATAACGCAGGGAATCTTTACTTCAAAAACTTTTATTTTATATAAACATTTATTTGTTGCTTAGTTTTAATAGTGCGTGTTTTAAAATATGCATAATATGTGTGTTGCTCAAATTAGCAGTTTGCCAATATCAAGTAACGAATATATTTCAATTTGATTTACCTCTCATTCAAAATGCAAACTGATTATTCTTTGAATTTCCCAAAATAGAATCTAAACAATAATTGTTTGTAAAAGTCAATTTATCCATCACATAACTTTATATTTTAAAGTTCTATTGATGAAATATCTGACATAATATAATATGAAAAATTGCAATTTATAAATGATTGTTTTTCGTTGCATGATTCGAAAATCACAAACCTTCAACAAAAAATAAGGACATAATATATAAGTTAATACAGAATTCAATTTCATCTTCTTTTTTTTTTTTTTTTTTACTGCTTCTGCAGATTTTAAGACAGGGGTTGATTTCTTTTTTATGGGGCAGGATTATCAGCCCGAAGCCTAATGCTCATAATGCGCCATGCCTGACAGTCATATTATACCAGGACCTACGACGGAAAGTGGATTCCGAACCACTACAATTATCCATGGCATCACCAGGAATAGAGCTCGAAACCAGTGGCACCTTGCTCCAGAGCTCTAGTCACTGACCATCAGGCCCAGAATTCAATTTAATGTTTCATAATTTTAAAAATTTCTCTTTGGGCCTATTAAGATACGGTCTATGAGTAGTTTTTCTTTTAGGTCCATTAAATCTATCGATACATTCATGCCAAGTCTATAAACTGGGAGGTTCCTTTGTAAATTGAACTGATAGAAAGATTTAAAAAAACTGACGAAGAAAAAGATATTTATATTATTTAAATATTTTTATATTAAATATTTATACCTTGAAAATGCGTTAGAACATGCTGAATAGCAAGAGTTCATACGCTTCTTTTTGTAGAATTATCAGAACAGCTTTGAAAAAAATTAGTCACAGCTAAGTTAGATTTATTATTATTGGAATTAATTACAGACCTGAATGTAGTTTTACGGATTACTTCAAATATAAAATTTAAATGCGAAATTAAGACTATAAATTATTCCAGCAAGACATTTTTTTATTGTTCTAAGAAATAGAAATATCGAAGATTGAAGAAATATCGTTGATTCAGAAAAAAATAGTGTTAGTCCTTTTAAGATATTTATTCAACTTATTAGGTTCCTTAGTGAAATGTGCGAAAAGAAAGTAATGCTTGAATAAACCCCATTTGATAAACTATTTATTATTTTTTTTTTTTAAATATTTGTTGTATGAGCAAATGATCCGATGAAAAAATATTTTAAAAGACGATCCAAAAATTTACTAAAACAGAAATTCTTTAAATCTCAATAAATTTCGCTTGCAGCTATGGCTACACCTCTGAAGTGTGCAAGCATTGAACTTGTGCAAAATTATCACTAAGGACGTAAGTAGTTACTTTAATCCATAACATAATTTCATAATTATGTGACTGAATTTAGTATGCCTTTACCTCAAATAATATTAAAATTATTAATATTTAATAACTGACTATTAGTAATTAAATAATGGAATAGAGACTGCTTAATGCTAAAATATCAACAAACCGACAACGTTACAATTAAAAGATTCTTTTATGGATCTATTGTTTTTTAGTGACCAAATAATAATACAAAGTAATAAAAATTAATTATTTTCAATCACTTCAACTAAATCTGCAAGTACTCGTTAAGGTTTCCAAAGAGACGTCATCGCTCGAGCGGGCACAGAGTACGCTGTCACAACCGTATTACCTACCCAATAATTAACATTTGATGCAAATTATCGCTTATTACCCGGGCGTGTGTTGCCAAGTATCAATCTGATTGGCTCTCTGACGGGTGACAAGGCATGAATATTCCTAATAACCCGACCCCAATCCTTCCGTCTAGACGTCCCGGGTGCGCGTGCGTGGATCTTGATCAAAGCTACTATGCCCGTGTTGCATTAGGGTCGCAGATATGAGTCTTACAAGAATGGAGCAGCAATCTTAGGAATTCTATTGCATTAGCATTAGGTATTACTACAGTCCAATATGGATAATATTAGAGTTGGCAATATGTCGTCTTTGTGTGGTGTCTGGTTCTGTTATTAGTACGAGAACCTGAGAAAAGCAAGAATCAAATTTACCATATTTAGCAGTTCTTTAAAAGAATGAATGTAGTGTTTAATTTAAATATGATGTAAATAACTAATTTTTAAAGAAGAGAAATATCCTTAAATTGTTTTTCATTAAAATATGCACAGTAAATTATATTAATTCTTCAACACAGTTAATTAATTCTTCAATGACGCAACAGCCCTATGGAGGGCCAAGGCATACTGACAGATTCCTAAACGTGAGATATTTATACTTTTAGGGGGAAGGGTTGTCAGCCTTACCTAATAGTCCCATTAGGCAGGGATCTACGGTTTAAAGTGGATCCCGAACCACTTGAAACATCCATGGCCTTACCGGGACTCGAACGCTGTGGCATCCAACGCCATAACGCTAGTTACTCGGCCCTCAGGCCCTTTGGAATATTTTCTAATTATAATATTCCAAACCCTTTATTTATAATATTATCCTTTATAGATAATTTCAAAATTCTTATGACCTTACTGTCAGGAAAACAGTTTTAAGTGTATTTGCCATAGCAAACAAATTATATTTTTAATATATTACACAATAAAATAATGAAATTCTTTTTTTTTTGTGATGCTTTTTATATGTAGCATTTATTTTTTGTTTCAATTATTCTCATTTTATCTTCTCATAAAATAAGAATAATTATTTTATCTTATTTTATTATAATTATTATGCTTTCCATGCAATTCTACGATCTTATTTTTTATTAATTATTATATTATTATTTATTTTATATTTATTCTTATTTTATCTTCTGATTGACAACACTTTCTAGTAAAAGAAATAAAAAACAACTATTGGGCATTGTTAGTGCTAAATTCATAAATTGATAAACTTTGTTTTTGGTTTCATAACAATAAGAAAACTAGGCAATGTAGAGAAAAGATTTGAATGAATTGTTTGATGATCTGAATTTGAAAGATGAAGAGAATTTGCTTTAGCAAAAGTTACATTAACTAATAAAAATTATAGTTTTTTGATATTATTTCTGAAGTATCAGTATTTTAAGGTTAATATTTAACTTTACTATATAGTGCCTAACTAGGAATATAACACCATGAAATAAAATTAAAAATAAAATATGATATGAAAATAAATTATTCAAAAATTTATTTTACAAAGTCTTATATGTTCTAAGACAGGAAATTTAAAAAAAATTTAGATGCTGTTGATAAATATCTTGTTAAAATTATATAGAAATTTTTGTAAACTAATCTGCAAAATTTTACTGAAATCAGTATAAACGCATATTGTTTTTAAAATATTTACATCTAAATGTTGTTCGTATCAGTAATTAAGTATTTATAATTATAAATTATACTGCATTAACAGGAATTTCATACACAACTAAATAAAAAAAAATTATTAGTAAAATATTTCAATAAAATATTTAATTCAAAAATAAAGTACTTTGTTAAATGACATATATTTGGTTACTATACACTGTTAATATTTATAAAGCGCATATATGTAAGGAGCATTTAAATTTAACAACAATATTTTTTAATTTTTTTTATTTTGAATTATTTTAAAAGCTAGTATTTTTAAATTAAAATACATGATGGGATTTGTTTCGAATTATTAATTTCGAAAATTCGAGAAATTATTTTTCAACAATTTTTTATCTATCTAATTGCTAATAGAATAACCATGCAGTAACATTCAATAAAATAACCATTTAACGGTACAGCATGTATTGTAAGGCAAAACAATGCTGCTCAAATATACGAAAGCAGTGAATAAAAAAAAAGAGTAAAAAAAAAGTGGATATTTACTTTACTTACGGGCATTGTTTGGCTTCCGTGCAATGCTCCGATCGCAGCTTGTGCTTCTGAGTGAGATCCGAATTTCACGAACGCGCAACCTATGTGAGAGAAAACAAGAAAAGTCAGAGACTGCTTTCTACAAGGAAAATGCAATTAAAGCTGTAAAAATTAACATTTGAAAACAATCTAATGAATTAAAAAGGCATAAATATAAATTATAAGAGAACTGTGTTCTCTAAGTAAAGCACAATTAAAATTTTATGAATTCATTTATGACGCAATTTATTGAAATGAAGAATGTATATATATATTATTTTTTGTACAATTTAACAATACAATACAGTTTACAATTTAGATTTGGTACAATTTAATGGACTGAAAATTATTAAAAATTATTACAATTAAGAACTGTATTCTCCAAGCAAAGTACAATTAAAATTTCATGAGTTTATTTATGATGAAAATTATTGAAATGAAGAACGTATATATATATATATATATATATATATTTTATTTTGTGCAATTTAACAATACAATACAATTTACAATTTACATTTGTTACAATTTAATGGACTGAAAATTATATAAGAAATGTAGGGAAACAGTATATTATGTAGGAAACAGATAGAGAAAGAGACTGTCTTTGCCAAGCGAATTACAGTTAAAATTTTAGATAATTAACATCAAGTACAAATTAATAAGTTGAAAATGTACAAATTAAATAAGAGACAGTCGTCTCTAAGTACAGTGCAAATTAAATTTTAAAAATTAACATTTTACATAATTTAATGAATTGAAAAATATACAGATAAGTGTAGTAAGATAAAGTTTTCTTCAAAATGAAGTATATTTAAAATTTTAGAAATTAACAATGTACAATTCAATGAATGGAAAAATATACAGATGTGTACTGTAAATGATTTTTCTCCAAGCAAAGTGTAATTAAAATTGAAAGCAGTTTAATAAATTGAATGTTACATATCAAATGACAAACAATTAGATCTTGTAGAAAATGTAGCAGTTGACAATGGCATGAGTTAAAAATACATAGGTGAGATAAAAATACATTTCTATTTGAATACCAGTTATTTAAAATTTTAGTGTAAAAATTAATATCATATATGTTTTCATATAAATACAACAATAAAATAATTGTGATATTTATGCTAGCTCTTTTGAAATTAAAAAAGAAAAATTGGTGAATATTTTATGAAATATTAATTTTTTTCATAATATTCAACAATAGAAATATTTAGAAAATTCATTGTCATTTATATTCAAATACTTAAACAAATCATTATAACAACTATAACACATTGTAATAGATTTTAAAAAAAATTTCAAATCATATAATCTTTATTTTCATAATTTTCAATTAATATAAACTACTTAATCAGTTCTAATAATTGTTTATAAAATAAAATACAATATTTTAACAACGTAATAATTTAATTAAAATATATGTTCATTTCAAACTATTTGGGAGTAATTTTAGATTATATTTTATAATAACTATTTTAATACGATAATTTTATATTTACCATTTACTGGTTTTTTACTACAATATATTTTAAAATTTTATTAAGCTGGAGAACAAATTATTTATAATAATAACACATGAAATGATAAGTAACTACATAATAAAAGTTTATAATGTGTTAATAAAAGCATAGAATGCTTCATTAGAAATCAGCGAATGAACGAGATGATCCCTTTATTTTATTGTAAACTTCTCTAAACCTTTATTTTATTGTAACAAAAATAAAACGAAAGTTCTTCATTTATTTTGTGTATTTCTTTTTGCACATTTACTGACTTGTAGGTTTTACTATTACATAATTTTTAAGTTTTATTAAGCTGGAGAACAAATTATTTATAAAACTAACGCAATGGTATAATGCGTTAATAAAATCATAGAATGCTTCATTAGAAATCAGCGAATGAACAGGGACGATACCTTTATTTTATTGTAAACTTCACTAAAATAAAACGAAAGTTCTTCGTATCTTTTTGTTGCATATTTCTTTGCCCAAAACATTCTTGATTACAATTTTTGATATGCAAAAATCTCAGCGAAAGTTTTCTCAAGTACAGTGAAAACCTAGAATCAGACAACATTCCTCTCACAAAGCATCCAAGAAAAACAAAAACAAAAACGTCAACAAAAGAGAAGTATTTTTATTACTAGCGCCGGATCTATTGCAACTCTGCAAAAAGCAAACTCAGAAGGTATAGACAAAAACACGACTGAATAAAACGAAATCCTTCCTTTTTTTTCCAAACGATCTGCCTGTTTAGAAGAAAAGATCAGAAGGAAAAAGTTCGAAAAATTCCCCCTTCGAAAATTCTCGAAATTTCAACCTTTCGAGTGGGGCATCGATATTTCAACTCAACTCAACTCCTCTTTGCTAAGGGGAACTTCCCCGTTTTTGCTGGAACTAGTTGAAATGAGAGAAATTGATGCTGCGCGGAAGAAAACACGGCTAAAGGAAGAAAACGTGGTAGAAGAAAGTGTATAGAAAAGATTTCGAACAGAAACTTCTTCCCTTATTTCGAACTTGACATGCTGCTGTCTGTGTCCTTTGAAGTGTCCCTCGAGAGGGTTCCTTTCCACATTGGGGGAATGGGAGAGGGTTGTGTGACAGTGGAACCACGAGGCTTACTGAGTTTGAGGTATTCTTTACTCCAGGAATAAAAAAATAACAGGGAAACAAGAAAAACAAGTGTGTGAGGAAGAGTTTTTGGTGGAAATAAATAACTTCACCTAACAATTTACTCTGTAGTTACACGTAGCAGAACGGATTAGAACGAGAAAATCTGGGTATTTTTTTAAAATAAAGATTATGTATGTTTGGAATAAAAATTTTGTATTTTTTCCCTACTTCTGTGCATTTTCCATTTTTATATTAACTTTTTATTGAAATTTAGAAGATAGTCTCGATGTACCACAATATAACTCATCACATGAGGATTACAGAAATAAGTAACAGACAAATAACGATATTTTAAAACTTCAAAAATTAATAAATGTAAATCGGAACACATAGCAATACAAAAGATAGCTAAATATAATTTTAATAATTAATTTTACTATAATATAATTGTAAAATTGTAAAACGCTGGTGAACAAATTATTTATAATAAGAACACATAAATTAATAAGTAACTACATAATAAGAATTTATAATATGTTATTAAAAACATAGAATGCTTCATTAGAAATCAGAGAGTGAACGAGTCGATCCATTTATTTTGTTGTTTTACACTTCACTAAAATGAAACGAAAATTCTTCGTATCTTTTGTTGTGTATTTCTTTTGCCCAGAACATTCTTGATTACAATTCTTGATATGCAAAAATCTCGGCGAAAGTTTTCTCAAGTACAGTGAAAACCTGAAATCAGACAACATTCCTCTCGCAAAAAGCATCCGAGAAAAAGCAAAACAAAGAAACAAAAACGTCAACAAAAGAGAAGTATTTTTATTACTAGCGCCGGATCCATTGCAACTCTGGAAGAAGCAAGCTCAGAAGGTATAGACAAAAACAGGACTGAATAAAAACGGAAATCCTTCCTTTTTTTCCAAACGACCTGTCTGTTTAGAAGAAAAAGATCAGAGGAAAAAGTTCCAAAAAATTCCCCCCTTCGAAAATTCTCGAAATTTCAACCTTTCGAGTGTGGCATCGATTCAACTCCTCTTTGCGAAGGGAACTTACCCGTTTTTTGCTGGAACTAGTTGAAATGAGAGAAATTGATGCCGCGCGAAGAAAACACAGGCGAAGGAAGAAGCCGTGGAAGAAGAAAGTGTATAGAAAAGATTTCGAACAGAAACTTCTTCTTCCCTTATTTCAAACTTGACATGCTGCTGTCTGTGTTCTTTGAAGTGTCCCCGAGGAGGGGTTCTTTCCACCTTGGGGGAATTGGGGGAGGGGTTGTGTGACAGTGGAACCACAAGGCTTACCGAGTTTGAGGAATTCTTTACTCCAGGAAAAAAAAATATCATGGAAACAGGAAAACAAGTGTGTGAGGAAGAGTTTTTGGTGGAAATAAATAACTTCACCTAACAATTTACTCTGTAGTTACACGTAGCAGAATGTATTAGAACGAGTAAATTTGTGTATTCTTTTAAAAGTAGTAAAGATTTTGTATATGTATTTCCCTTACTTTCTGTGTATTTTCCATTTTCTATATATCTTTTTTTATTGAAATTTACAAGGTATCTTCGTGTACCTCACAATATAACTATCCCATTAAGACTACAGAACTAAATAACAAGAACAAATAAATAATAAAATTTTAAAATATCATAAAAACAATAATAAATTTTAAAGGAGTACATAGCAATACAAAAGATAGTTAAACAAAGGCAGAAAAAGAGAGAAATAGATTTAAAGATAGAAAGATAGAGGAGAAAGAATTGGCGAATAAAAGGCTGCAAAAGCAGCCTTCTTGTTAGCAAATTGACAAATGTTTAACTTCCATATGATTTCTTGGAGAGCTAATTATTTTATTAAAAATTTTTTATAAGGGATTCATTTTCTAACGAATTCACAAAGCATGTTATCCTATTTTTAAAAAAAAGACTATCTCTTCACTACCAAAAAAATTACCACTTCACTGGTTTAATTAATATTAGTCTTTTTTTGGCACCTCCATTTTGAAAGAGCGTACTCAAGATTGGCATGTGAAGAACTCACATCCTTTATACATCTATTTAGTCACAGCAATGAAACTTTCTGGCCAACAGATGTAACATATCAATATACATGTCTCAAACTGAACTCATCAAAATCAAACGTCCAGAATCTAACCTCCAAGTTTAAGTAGAAAAAAATTATGACAAATATCTAAAACTTATTTATATTTGAACATTACTCCTTATTTAGCTGTTCTGTAAAATAAATTAATAGAATTAATATTGCTGGTAATTAATAATGTATGCAAGAGTATATTTAACGGATATAAATATTTTTCTACTTAATGTACAAAGCACATTAAAAAGAAAAGGAGTTGAAAAGAATAGGTTTAGATTTATGGATATGGTTACAGAAAGAAAAATATAAACTATTTTCCGAGCTAAAAATGCATTTTTATTATAAAAGTATTATTAAAAAATCAAACATATGGTGGAAGTAAAGTATATTTTTATTATTTATATGTTATTGTGTTTTACTATTATCTTCTACATAGAGCCCAGATAATATATTAGCAGAAATAGTAATAATAATAAAAAATAGTGATAATATAAACATAAAAACTCTAATAGAATTGCACGCTAACATCAAAAGTGCGCGCGCGAGAGAAATTTTGGTAGAAATAAATAACCTCATGTTATAACATGTTGCGCTCGTAGCTACAAGTATGGTTTTTCTTGTTTGTATGTGAATAAAACTACATAATGTATGTTTATTATTTTATGTTAAAAAATATGATAATATTTTTACAAAGATAAGTATTGTTTGTTGTGTAGCGATAATATACTAAAAGAAAGTATTTTTTGAAAATTTTAATAAATAGGTATTTATATAATGATAATTATCTGAAAAATATAGCTTAAACTATCCCAATATATTTATAAAATAGATGATGTATCGATAAAAAGCATTTTAAACAATTTTTATAAATAATGTTATTTTTCAGAAAGTTACACTATGCCTAAAGGATAGATAAATCACACATATTTATAATTACTTACGAAAAAAAGCAACACTAAATCTAACACAAGAATTAGCACATCTCTGGTACATGCATATATATTAGTTACAACATATGTCAAGTCCTCCTATGTTCAGATTTAGGGCTTATATATTATAACTCTTTGCATATATATATATATATATATATATATATTTACATAAAAAGGAACCACTAACTTTGAACAAGCGATCTGAGTACTGATCGTGATCACTTTCTCAAAACTAATAAATGCAATCGGGTCTTCGCGTTGGTTGCGTTGACTAAAACTTCTCTGCCCTGCTTCTTTTTGCCCATAAGCGCTCTTTTCCTTGGCGCCCCCTTCATATATTTTTATTTCCAGTTTTCATATTTTTTTATCCTATGTATCCCATGTCATGGAATCACTTCTTCTATTCCGTGCTTCGACCCACAACTAGTCCTTTTTTTTTCCCTCATACCTCACTTCTGTACATAGGGTTACCAAACGGCCTGGTAGCTAAGTTGCCAGCGCTCTGGTCTTTGGTATCACAAGCGTCAGGTACGAATCCTGGCTGTGGCATGGATGATGGAAGTGGTTTAGAACCCCTTAAATTGTAGGTCTCGGTTTGTTTAACCCTCATGTGCACAAGAAGACCGTAGAGCGACAAACCAAACAATAAACCTACCTTACCTTTCCAACTGATAGGGTTACATATCCTCCTATCAAATGGAAAGGTAAGGTAGTAATAACTGTAGGTCTCATGTAAATCACAAACAGCCCACTGACGGTCACTGAAGCGAGAATAGCTCCTTGCTGAAAAACTTTAAGTTACTTTCATCGAATTTGTGTATCATGTGGCAGAAACTTTCATCAGGCAGCCTAACTATCGATACGAGATGTTTTAGACACATTGTCACAATCGAGTACCGTCGTTTCTGAAAGCAGTGACTATAACTGCATTCAACCCCAGTCCTCCCGTGCGCTAACTACTCACTGGGTAATGAGTTAGGCATCCATTACTGGTCATGATATCCACTCTCAGTGCTGAGATTATTAAAAAAGTGGTTTGTGTACATAATATACCAACCATACTGAGTCTATTATACCAACCATACTTCAATGACTTTGACAAGTAAAGCTAAAATTAGCAAATTATGTAACTTTTCACTCCTGTCCCCATCCTATGTCACAGATTACAATCATGCATATAGTACAGTACATTACACCATCCTGTACATTATGCCAACCATTCAATACATCCAGTACATTACATCAACTATATTTAAATGAAATTGACAAACAAAGTTAAAATTGACAACATACGAGGTCAATTCCTGTCAATTATCTGCAGGACGGTTTAAGTCACAGACACAATTTTTCATTCCCAAAAATAAAAAAAATCTTATATTGCATAGTGTATATTGCATATTGCACAGTGACATATAATCCTCCAATATTCTAGTTAATTCTTTGACTATCATATACCAAAACAATTTTAAAATATATCTAAAGATATAATACAGAATTTTCAGCGTTCCTTTCATGGTACGATAAATACAATATGCCCAATGCGTTTCCTCTCAATACATATATATCTTCTGACAACGCATAATCTAATTCTGCACACGTTAATTGATAAATAATGAAGTTTTTGTTGCAAATGTAATAACATTCTTTTTTACATTTGATTTTAATATTTTTATTTAAAAAATTGTTGCAATTAATAATCACACTGTAATAAAATTATATATTCAACACGCGATAAGTATAGTTTAGTTCTATGTGTACTATACCAAAAAAAACTATCTTCGAAATATCTTTTGCAATACTAAAAATTACAATACAATACAAAAAATAATTAATTGAAAGCTTTCATTTTAAAAATCGCTTACGCAAAAATCTAAATTTATTTAAAAATATTTATAATTTATTTAATTTTTTTTTTCATGAAAAGAAATATTTTAGAATTTTATTGAAACACATTGCAGAAGTTTCAAACTGTCCCTGCCGTTTTAATTGCCCCTTATAAAAGGGGTTATTTAGGAGGATATTAAAGGAGGATTTTTAGTATTAGTTAGTCTCTAGTGTTTATTAATAGTGAAAAACGATAAATAGTTTTGGAAAGAACTATGAGATAAAATATGAACATAAAAATAAAATCAAAAATTCTTAGAGAAAATTATATATTCATGAAAAGTATGAATACATGATGGTATTATGAATGTGTATCCATAAAAATACAACCCTGGCATGAAACAAAAGTTCTGAAATTAAACTAACACATTTCTATAATCTATACTACAGATAATATCAAACATAAATGACGTATATAAAATTATGGTACAATATTTAAAGATGTTTTAATTTTACTGTCTAGGACGAAAAAAATGTTTAAGAGGATTTAAAACAAGTTACGAGCGGATTTACAAAACATTTTTTAAATATAAATATATATATATATATATATCTAGAGAGATTACTAAATAATGCTAGTTTTCACATAAATTAAGAATATCCTATTATTATTTTATACTATTATAACTTTTTTGTAAAATTGTAGTTAAAAGCAATTTTATTCTTTGTCAATTATTCCCAATTGCAACTTTTCAAAATATTTTATTTACATTTCTTTCTTTTTATTAAATTTATCTCAGTAATTTACTTATTAATTTAATTTTTATCCATAAATTTATATTATTATTTCTTTTATTCATTTATTCTCAATTAACAATTTTCAAAACATTTTAAGATAAATTTTGTCTGTATTTATTTCATAACATTAGTAAGTAATTCTTTGAGTTAACAAAATATTGTTTTAAATGAATATATCATATGTAGTATGCGTCATAATCACAAAATATACTTCTAAATACGGAAATGTGTTTCAAAATATGTTATGAAATATGTTTTCATAGTGCATGCACCTAAAGCATATATAAGAATGCTGTTTTTAAACAATAAAATACAAAATAATTATTGAATTATGCAAGTATGTTCTAAACTCAGAATTGGAAGAGGAAGAACTAATCCTTGATTTAACAGAAACTTGTTGTTGAAATACATATTCCCTTACATGGAAGAAGATATTGCAAAAGATGCATAGTTAAATATATTATTTATTTCAATCTATTAAATGGCTGTAATATATAGATTTAAGCTTTTTCAAACCATAAATTGTTGATTCATCTATTTGCTATTGGACTTACAACACATCACCAACAAATAGCAATTTTGCAAAAGTTTGAAATAAATGCACCATATAAATATGCGGTACATTTACTTGAAGCACCTATAGGAATGTTGTTTTAAACACTAAAATATAAAAATATATCCCGAATTATGTAAGTATGTTACGTTTCAAAACACAGCATTGAAAACAAAAAAAAATAATCCATGGTTTAACGGAGACTTGTTGCTGCAATACATATTCCCTTACATTGAAGAAGATATTACAAAAAGATGCATAGTTAAATACATTATTTATTTCAATCTATTAAAGTATTATAGTACATAGATTTAAGCGATTTCGATCCATAAATTTTTAGATTTATCTATTTGGCATTGGACTTTCAACACATCGCCAACAAATAGCACTTTAGTAAGTGCTTGAAATAAATGTTCCATATAAATATACGGTACATTTACTTGAAGCACATATATGAATGCTGTTCTTAAAGACCAAAATAAAAAATATATCTCAATTACTTAAGTACGTTTTAAAACACAGCATTGAAAGCACAAAAAATAATCCATGGTTTAACGAAGACTTTTTTTGCTGCAACGCATATTCCGTTACATGGAAGAAGATGTTAAAAAAAAAAAAGATAATTAAATACATAAATTATTTCACTCTACTAAATGCTTATAATACATAGATTTGAACGATTTCCAATCCATAAATTTTAGATTTATCTATTTGGCATTGGACTTTCAACACATCGCCAACAAATAGCACTTTAGTAAGTGCTTGAAATAAATGTTCCATATAAATATACGGTACATTTACTTGAAGCCCATACATGAATGCTATTTTTAAAAACACAAAAAAATACAAAATATATCTCGAATTACGTAAGTACGTTTCAAAACACAAGCATTGAAAAGACGAAAAAAATAATACATGGTTTTAACGGAGACTTGTTGCTGCAACACATATTTTTTACATGGCGGAAGATTTTACAAAAGATGCATAATTAAATATATAATTTATTTCACTCAACTAAATTATTATAATACATAGATTTAAACGATTTCCGAACCATACATTTTAGATTTATCTATTTGGCCATGGACTTTCAACACATCGCCCACAAAAAGAACTGGAACATTTATTTCAAACACTTGCTAATGTTCCATATAAATATACGGTACATTTACTTGAAGCCCCTATAGAAATGCTGTTTTTAAACGCTAAAATATAAAATATATCTCGAATTACGTAAGTACGTTTCAAAACAGAAAAAATAATCCATGGTTTTAGCGAAGACTTGTTGCTGCAACACATATTCTCTAACATGGCGGAAGATTTTACAAAAGACTGCACCACTGGGTATAAAGAAAGATGAATTCAATTTCTCGCAAAACACCGCCGACGAACAACAGCAACAACAACAAATAAGATTTGAAGACAAATTTCCAGCTTAGAAAACTCTTTTGGGCGTTTTGTGAGTATCTTTTCATCTTTCAGGGAGGTAAAAAAACCCGAACCAGAGAAAAGAGAAACTGGAAAGATTAGGCCATGGAATGACCAGATCTCCTGCAGCCGTGTTCAGCAATTCAACAATACGTCAAGTTGGAAGCATTTGCATTGAAAAAAGATCAGCGCAAATGGCTCGGGATTTCAAAAACAGAAATCCGATGTAGTTTTTCAGCGAACAGATGATGCTGAAACGAAACTTTGTTTTTAGTTTCTTACTTCCAGGTTTATTTATTTATTTATTTTTTATTTATTTATGGAATGTGCAGCCGTGAGCGATTTTCAGTTAACGCAGAACTACCTAAATAGATTTGCGCGTGTTTTATTGCAGCTCAAAGCGGTTTTATTTGAAGATGCCGCTTAAGTTGTTCCCTTTTTTTTTTTGCTTTGTTTTCATTGTTTCAGCATTCGACAAAAGTGCATAACAACCCATCCTTTGTTCAACAAAGCAGATGATTCATTTTCGGATAACAACTTGCACGAGCAATTTGCGAATTGGATGGCTTTGTTTTTAGAAGAATGGAAATGAAAATTGTGATGCTAACGAATTCTAGAGAAAACACGTTAACTTAACATAAAAGATATATTTGGTTTATTCGATTGAATATGAAATTGGCTGATAATTTTAAACAAAAATTCATTAGATATTTTAAAATGTTTTATACTTGATATCTTTTTTTTGTTATTAATTATTCAAATTTTGTGAGATTGAGAATTAGAGAATACGAAAAATATATATTAAAATCCTGTTTAGTTTCGTTAGCAAAATTTGATTAGTTAAATAATTAAGTTTATTGAAATCGTCAATTAATTAGATTTCATTCGTTTTTAAAAAATAATTTTAATTATATAAATTAAAAGAAGTTTGTGATTTATGCGAATTTAAATTTCAATCACGCTTGAAACAAACTTGCAAATTTTTATAATCAGATTTCCCTTTAATGCCTTTTAGATGTCTCGTTCAGGTAAAATTAAAATTCAGGCTATAAGATGTAAAATACATGAAAATGTACATTTTAAATATTTGAAAAAATCTAAAGGGTACATTGGAAAAGTAAAAATAATAATAAAGTGTTGAAAAGAAATGCATAGATCTTAAGATATTAAAATTTAAAAGCCTTGTTAGATATATTTGTGCAGAAACTTAGTACATTCATCGTACACTATTTTAAATAATTTAGAACACAAAAGAAACCTAGTGTATAATATAATAATATTATCCAATTTTTTCCTATAGTAAAAATGTTTTATTTAAGTTATAAACACCCGTCCATAAAATATGCCATTAAAATTTCATCAGTTCATTTTATTTATAATTGTATTATTTAAATCTTTTTAAATAATAATAAATAATTTTTATTTAAAAAAATGTATTCTTATGAATAAAAAATAACTCGATGGTGAATAAATTTCATCTAAGAAAAATTTAAAACTGAACTGAACTTAAACTGAACTTTTTAAATTAAAACTTTGCTCAATATTCATATTTTGTAAATGAAATTTACTTTTGCAGCTTTAATTAAGCATAATTATGGATACTCCTTTAAGTATAAAATATTATTTGATTATTTAAGAAATATATTAAAAATTAAACTATTACTTGCATGACAAGTAACCTAAAAAGAAAAACATGCTTATTTAATTAATGAGAGACTAAGAAATTGGAACATTATTTGTTTAATTTAAGTATCTACTTATTTGAAGATGCTTATCAAGACAGCATTTAATTAAAATAAATTATTAAATTATTTTCATCACAGAAGATACATTTTAAATGAAATTTTAACTATCAACAAGTGCATGCATGCTAAGTCATTAAGAATTCCAAATTAAACTTCCAGTATACATACACTTATATTACAGTACTATTTTAACAAAATAAACATATCCCATGCAACTATATATATAATTCGTAATAGTCACACTAGCTGTCTAAAAATATATATTGTAGTTTCGCCTTAAATTTTTAAAACTTTTAAATTTAAATCCCAAGAAGAGCTCAGCCAAAAACTCAAGTTTACATGATGAGTTAAATTGAATATGCATATTTTTTGCTTTTTTGCTCCGACCAGAAAAATATTGTTTGATATTTTTAAATTCATTTGAAAAGTGTTAAAATACTTATTGCTAAACTAAACATAAAATTTTATATAATATTAAAGTTATATATATTTAATACAAATGTTACAAATAGTATTTATGCATTACCACTTTAATTAAATATTTTCTTTTCTGAAGTCTGTAGAACAAAAAAAAGTTGTGGTGATACTACAAAGCAATTGAAAATATACTGAGTATAAAATATTTTCAATAATTATCTTCTTCTGATCTTAAATTTTAAATTCGTTTCTGTAAATATACCATAATATAATATTATTTTTATACAAATTTAGGATGAAAGAATAAACATAAATAAGAAAGGAATCCTATCAAAACTAATTGATCATATTTCTGTACACAAATTTCAATAAATTCATGATACAATTTAAATATATTTAATTAATTAATGTTTCAGTAAAAACATATATTAAATTCCTAAGTAGGAAGAGTTTAAGTTATTTGTTTAAAATATTAATCTCGTTAATTTTCAGAAATGTCAGATCTACTCTAATGTTTGAGACTGTTTAGACTAAGTATATAGTTTAAAACGTCGATGCAATAAGGGGCATTAAAACATGGAGACTACAAAGAGCATTAAAAACATTTTTATGAAAAGCAATCGCACTGTATCTCCCCCAGAATAATTAATTAATACTATTCCACTGAATACTGAATTTAGTAATCTAATGAACAACGTTTTTTAATGAAACCTTAGGTATATTAAAATTTTAATTAATTGTTATGGTGACAGAATGTTTTGTCTTAGTGTCTATACAAAACGAGTTCTTCAGATATTAATAGAAAAATTGGAAGAATTTAGGTAATTAAACGTATGTAATATTGAATTACTTGTATGTAGAATATAGATAAATTTAATTTTATTATTTCAAATATTTATATTAATTTTATAAAATTACAGAATTTTGCTTTATTTTTGGCAAGTTGATTTAGTACCTAATTACGAAAATTATTTCACTATGATGTAAATGTCTGTATTCAAATTTTAAGTATGAGCTCGTAACATTATGTATTATCTACATGCATAAAAATGGATGTTTGCATGTCTGTGTGTCCTTCCATAATTTAAAATTATAGCACTTAGAAGTTAAGATTATTATTTATTTATTTTTATTTTTTGAATTTAATTTTTCATTCCGAAAATCTTATAACACAAAAAAAAACAAAAAAAAAATTTTTATTGACTGTTTTCTAATTAAAAAAATTTTTTACCATCAGATGGCACTAACCAAAAATCAAACTGACTTGGGCTATTAGTTAAGTTATTGTAAGGAAAAAAATGTGAAAATATTTACAGTATAATTTTAAATTAATTTTTCTAAAATTTATTATAAAAAATATTATTTATTACTTTTTAAAATAAAGTATTTTTTTTTATAAATAATATTTTTCCGGTTATATTTATTTTCCTCAAAGTATAATAGTAATATATTAAAAATGAAAAAGTTTACGTTGAAGCTCTTAGATACGCTTTTAGTTACGCTTACTTAGATAGATAAGAGTGCTTTATTTAGCCAATTTATATAATTTTATGCATATTATTTAAAATCCCAAACCTTTAATCCTCCATTGGTATTTTAATAAAATTTACCAAAACGAGCAATGATTCTTGTAACCGGAATCATAGTTCATTTTTTTAATTTTATTATGATTCCTGTAACCGAAATCATTGTTCAATCATCATAGAATCATTAATCATTGTTCTCTTTTATTAAAAAATATATATGGAATAGTATGTATTTTACTATGCCTATCAAAATATTTCAATATTTAACAATGTTCTAAAATAGGCAGCTGCCTTTACACTGCCTCTAGTCCATTTCTATGGAGCTATTAATCTGCGAGCAAGAATTCCTATCTTAACTGGATGGAGACGATGGCACGCCTGGGAGCTGCATGCCTTTTTGCCAAAACGACGATCCACGATCAAAAGAAGACACCGGGGGAGAAGGCAGCTCTGCGGAAAACGTCGCCGAGTCGTATTCTAATCGTAATTTCGCCAATCCTTCTTTCAGGAAACCACGCTTTGCTGGATCCATGCTCACGCTCCAAGTCCCCCGAAATCTCTCTCTCCGGGTATCCGGCAAAACTACGTGTCCGTGCGCTAACACGAATTACGAATGTCCACCGGACTGGAGCAGAAATCCTCGCAAAAGGTTTGCGGCGTTAATTGAATCAGGGCCCCCTGTTTGTTGACATTGCACTCCCCCTACCCCTACGGCCTGCTGAAGCCATTTAATAATATGCAAAAGAGGAGATGGCTGTGCTAATCCTCACGGTGCAAGGTGCGCGCCACAGATTAGGTAAAAGGAAGGGTGCTCAAACTTTTAACAGGATTTGGCACTGTCTTTTGATGTTGGTATGTCGGAGTGCATTAGGCATGTTGGGATTCACGCCAATTGCCTGCAGTTCCGGACTGAGATTGGATGTGCTCTGGTTAGCCATTAATGAATCTGGTTAGAAAAAGGCATTTAGTTACCAAATGCTGCGCACTTCTATTGCAGATAGAACATGGTAGATTCTATACATAGATTCTGTTTCATGTAGAACAAAGCAAAACACGAAATAATTTTGAAAAATAAAAAATTTCTGCTTATGAAATTATCATGGTATGGTTATTGATATGGCAATTTATTAACTTATTCTTTGATACAAGTCTGTATTGTCACATTAATTTGTTATTATATTATAAATATTATAAATGTCTATATTAAACCATGGTATCGTAGGCTTTAACCATTTCTTTTAACCAAATTACTTTTTTTAATAAAAAGCATACATTTAAAAATATTCTTCCTTTTAAAAAATGATTTTAATTTATAATGAATTGGTAGTTTAAGAAAACACTTCAAAATATTGTTGTATAAAATATGTTTTATACAAATATTTTGTTGTTAAAGAAAGCCTACTTAATTCAATTACAATCAATCTCAAATTATGTTACGCCTTTATCAAAGTAAAGGAAAGCATGAGTAGATAAATAAGAATTTATTATATAGGTATATTATATTTACTACCAAAGAATCAAACTTCTTCTTTATTGACGTAGATCCCCATGGTGGGTCAAGGCTGTCAGCCTACTGGCTGATTTCGAGACAGGAAATAAAATAGGAATTCGAGATAGGAATAAAATAACTATTATTAATTAAAAATTAAAAGCCTTTTTTTCTTAGAGTACTTAAAAATCACCAGTACTTCTACGAGGCATACTTTCAAAAATTTGCGAAAAGAACTATGACGTCACATCCGGTGCACAGAAAAAAAAAAAAAACTTTATTAGAATCATGTGAAAGTGAAGAAAGTATAAAAAAAAATAAGGAAATAAAATTTTGAGTTGTAGCTCCAGCTGCGGAAACAGTAATTTCACGTTAGATGCGAGTCTGAACAATTATCAATGGTCTCGCGTTGCATGAAACTAAGGACAATCTTTGCATAGTGGCAGATATTCCATTCATGAATATTGCGGTATGTACTGCATGCACACTCATACAGTGAAAATGCGTTACAAACTGTGAGAGAGTATACATCTCCCTATTCATCCCGAGTGCAATTCCAACGCAGATACAATTGGCATATTTGCACACCAGATCTTTGGTCTTTTGCCTATAGGGTCATGTTAAAGAATTTACATATCAAATTCTATATACTAAAACTATTTCTATGCATATTGCCTTAACATCCATGATCTGACTGCTGTTGGTTTGTGTACAACCACGGACGGTGGTCATACTCAGAATCTTTATTTGCAAAACACCATGTCACATGCAATGAACGCTGTTTTTGTTTCAAATAAAACTTATTTTAGCTCATAGCATGTGACTTCATACTTTTTTATTGCAATTTTTTCGGAAACTATGGATCGTATGTGTATGGTTACATAGACAGTTTTCAAATATAAATGATCGAAGATTTTCGCTATGCACAGTTAATGTTGTATTGTCTGAAAGCGCTGTATATTAGAAAATTAACTGTCATGTCGATTTATTTAATTTGATTAGAAACGAACGAAACGGCTACGAAATGAAGGGCCTTTTATGATTTTTTCTAGTTGGTTGCATCAAAAGTAAAAATAATTTCATTGCACAAATTCAGAATCAACATTAGTAATTTGTAATTAAAATTAACAATTGAGTACAGTCAGGCCAGATGGCCGAGTGACTAATGCTCTGGCGCTCGGTATCACAGGTTTAGGTGTGAGTCCCGGCGTTGTAGGGGTTTGGAATCCACTTTAAACTGTAGATCCCAGTCTAATATGATTGTAGAGCGTTGCACTTAGGCTGACAAACAATACCCCCTTTAAAAAGAAAAATCTTATGTCTCGAAATCTGCCAGTGAGGCAGATGGCCTTGGCCCACCATGGGGCTGTTAAGCACAAATAAAGAAGAACTGAGTACAGTTTCCGATTGATGATTTGATTTTAGTTAATAAGTAACATATCGTTTGGAAAATATACTTGTTAAGAGAGTTTTATACATATTTTACAAAAGTTCAATTTCTTATAGATGAGTAAAAAAATACATAATTAATAATTAGGTGGTATGTAAAAATCAGTAGAGTGGTATGTGTAAATGTAAATCTATATGGTATGTAAAATTCATTGACATTTTTTTTTTGTTAAAAAATAGCTGTTAATTTTTTTTTTATGTTTATTCAGTTCAATGGCCTAGAGTTTCGAAATGTAGCAAAGAAGATGGAATAAAATCAGAAATTAAAATAATTTCATTTTACTTTGTGACTTGTAGACTAAAATAAATTTAAAGTATGAAATCAATACCAATAAAATATGTATAGCATAAAATATTGATTTGTCATTTAACCACTTAAAAAACAATATTTAATCATAATTAGCCCGTAACTATGCGAAAAAGATTCCTTAATTTAATGCATATTTAAGAAAACTAAATTAGAAATATTTATTTTCCTTTGGCGACAATGTTTTAATGTTTTAGCTTCATTGTGAGACAAAATGTTCATGTCAATTAAATACGCATTTAACCACCAATAAAAAAACAAAACTGAAATGATTAATGTGCCAGAATATAATAATATTTCATAACCATGAAATGATTACTTTTCCAATAATAATATAGTTTTTATAAGAAAATTGACTTATACAGAATGATAATGTAGGATTCTGGTACCATTTAAAGGACATGAAATATTTAGCATGGACCTAAATTTATTGAAAAAGAATTTAAATTCTATCTTATTTCTGTAGTATATAAAAGCAATTTTTTTCTAAACTAAGCCGCAAATATTCCCCTTTAAGTATTGGTAATAGCATTATGATATCGATCGTTATTTACATAGGAAATAAATTTCTTGTAAATAAATTGCGAGATAATCTTTAATAGTAAGATTGCATATTAAAAGTTGCAAATAATTTAATTCCCCAAATGTATACAATCAGGAGGAATTTAAGAAGAAAATAAGGAGTTACATAATTTACTGAGTATGAAATTAGTTAACATTACAAGATTTGGAATTTTCGAATGAAGATTATTTGAAATTTCAAATGCAAGTCTACCATGTAAATGATATTACTTACATTTGACCAAAACTTATTCTTAACTGTTTCCGTCTATAGAAAAGATTTATACATTTTTGATTATACTGAAATTAAATTTATATTTACTAAAATTTATATAATATAGAGTCTAGACAGTTTTATTTCAGTTTAAAAGTAACCTTATTTATTGTATACTCCCTTCTACATCTGTATCCTCTTGTCTGTTTACATTTAATGAGACGTGACTGAATATTATAAATAATTGCAACAGTGCTACATTTGCAAGTACATTTCTGTGCAGTTGGAAGTGTAATAAACCAGATATTTTCACATTAAATTTGTAAAATTATCTCATACATTTGTACATTTACATTTACATTTGTACATTTACATTTACATTTGTACGAAATGTAATATTTCTAGATGAATTGTTTTCATCTTCATGACGACTGCTATTAGTTAACAAATTAAGTAATGACGAGTAATTAAATTTTATTCTTTTATATAAGTATATTACTAATAAATATATCTTAAATAAGTATATTTATTCTGTTTTAAGGTCAATGTTTCAGTAGGTAGAGTTATATTGGTAATGTTATATTGCATAACTTCTTAAAAGCCTCCAAGTAATTAAACCGTGTCATTAAAACATAAATAAGCATTCACTTCCAACTAAGAGCCTAAAATAAAAGGCAGTTTAGTTTATTGACGGCATGGTTTAAAATAATATTCAAGATAGTGTATGTAACAATAGATAACAACATTTTTATATATTGATATTTCACAACATTTTAAACCTATTGCATTTTAAGTCACTTAATTACCATTACCAAATATTAAATTCAATATATCTATTTGCCCGACACGTGGTTATTTGTAACTTGTACATATAGCATGTAGAAGAGCTAAGATTCAATCTGATACTGGTATCCGTTGCAGTCACTGCTGCCATAAATGAAGACACTGATGGCGGTTTCGATAGAAAAAAATTTAAAAGACATTTTAAAAGATTTTTAAAATGTCTTCCATTGGCAGGCAAGCTTCTTGAGACTTGGGATGAAACTTCTGCATTTTCGTCCTATATGGTTATTGATTATACAAATATATGGCAGTTATTGTTAAAAGTACACAGAAAGTCAATATCCAGCTGTCCTCGCCCATCACTAGGTTGTCAGCATACATAAGTGGAACAAAGGCCCACCAATGTTTAACAACAACAAAAAAAAAACCCCGATAAACGAAATTAATTATTTTTGTTGTAATGGACGTTTGTTTTGTTGAATAATTTAACTTTGCACATAAACATAAGTATAATAATTGTGAAATGAAAGTGATAATTTTATTTATTGCAGATCATTTCATAAAAGGCATACTGAGACTCAAATTCTTATATTTTGTTTTATTAATGTATTACTAAACCTTAATAATCTCCATGGGAAACATTATATTCAATATATTTATTTTTCTGCCATGAGGCCAGTTGTAACTCGTCCATATAGTATGCAGAAGAGCTAAGATTCAATCCGCTACTGGTGTCAGTTGCAATCATTAATTTCATAAACGAGGGTACTCGGTGACGATTTCGACAGAGTTTGTCAAATGTCTGGCATCTGCAATTAAACTACTTGGAAGGAGACTTCCAAATCTTCGTCCTATACGACAAACAAATGTGTGGCAGTTATTATTAAAAGTCCACAGAGAAGTCAATGTCCAACTCTCAATGCCCATCACTAGGTTTGTCCATGGCATACATAAGAACGCCGATGGCCCACCGATATTTAACAACAACAACAAATATCTAAAGTAAATTAAATATTTTTGTTGTGAATAATTTAACTTATCATATAAATATAACATTATATAAGTGTAAAAATTGCGAAATTAAAGTGAATCTACTTTTATTCATTGCAGATCATTTGATAAAAAGCATTGTAAGACTTAAATTCTTACATTTTGTTTTATTAATGTATTGTAATATTATTTTAAACTTCAAACTTTTATAACGCCCTGTTTACTTAAAATAGAAACTTTAGAAATAATTTAATATTATTCTCAACAAATATAAAAATAATTTCAGTTGCTGATTCTTTATAATTTAATTCCAAATTTCAAACTTCACGCGACTAATTTGAAATGGCAAAACCATTTATTTATTCTATTAATTGCTTTGTTTCCGGGAGATAGTAATTAACTGTTAGCCACTTAAATGAGTTTTATGTATTTGTTTAACTTACATGGCCCAAAGATAAGCCATAATAATTAGTGTTAGGAAACAGAAAAGGAGACACAGCCAGAAACTGAAATTTGTCATGTACTTATTGAGTTCAGTATAAATGACTCTGTTTATCTGATTTGCACCTTAACAATTCCTAAGCCCCCAGCTAATGAGTTATGTAACCGACAATTTACCTTACAACTCCGGTTCAAAAAGAACTAATTTACAACCGGCAGACAGTTTTGTAACTGCGCTGCATAAATTACCGTTTTGCTAATACTACGCTGGGTTCAAGCATCAGAGACTTGTCATGAAGAAATTTGACCCTTTGTAGTGTTAATAAGACACGAAACAGAAGTCAATGTTTGAAAAATAGAAATATTAAATTAGTGAGATGCTTTTTAATAACTAAAATGCACTTAATGTTGTTTTTTTTAAATTCCCATTAAGTGGTATTCTTTCCAAAGGTGACAAATAACATTTCAATTCAACCAATATAATTTGGAATAACTACAATTGAGAGCATTTACAACAGCGATTGAATAATTTTATTGGAAGACAGCTAACAACACTTCACATGCAAATTCCTTTGCTTGTCAAATTTTTAAACAAAACTGAAAAATATAAAAAAAAGTTACCAAAGTTTGATTAGTTGTAATAAACAAATACCTCAAGAAAATATAACGATTAGAATCTGAAAGTATAATAAAAATGCATTTTAATCATGTTTGTAAATATTTTGGGGGTATTTAAGTCTCGCTGAAAGCATTGTCCAATAAATGAGGTATGAATGACTTTATAAATTCAACCAAGAATTAACCCCAACAATACAAATTTGTACTTATAGAATTAACCTCGCAATACAAATTTGAAAAAAAAAGGAGAAATAACCCCGCAATACAAATTTGAACAAGTAGAATAAACTAATCAATTTCAATTATTTCCTCATGTTTAAATTAGCTGCTCGGTAAAAACATTGAACCAGCTATAGAAAAAAGTTTTTAATCTTTGAATTAATTTGTTCACAAATATGTCTATCGTCTTAAATTCATAACTCACTTTATGTTTTGTATTTCGTATTAGTTTTTATTCTAATTTATTGTTTAGTATTAGTTTTTATTTTAAGTTGTTTTGATTTAGTATAAGTTTTTATTTTAAGTTGTTTTTGTTTCGTATTAGTTTTTATTTCAATAATAACTTCAGAGAAAAAAAATCAGAATGTTAAGTATTAGAATGCTATACATACAAACAATCCTTTATGAATATTTTTTACCATATATATTTTACTATTTATATATACAGGATTTCCACATAAAATATTCTTGATTTCAAATGTTAATAATGGAACGGAGACTATGAGACCTAGAAATTTGCTGCCTGCATTATAATGAATAGCAAGACAACAAATTTGTTTTGCTGCGAAATGTTTTCTTCCGAAAAAGTCAATTTTTGTTGTATGCATTTTCGATGCCCCAAAAAGCAAATACTTTGCTGCTGAGATCCTAGACAAGATCCACAACGCTTATAATTATCTACACAATGTGACATTCAACGATGAATTAAAATTCCCCACATCTGAAACGGATAATCATTAGAATATTTGTATTTTTGTATTTTATATATATTTTGTATTTTTGTATTTTACATTCGTATTTTTGGGGTTCAGAACAACCTAACGTTATCTGGGAACATGTCAGGGACAGAGAAAAATAGAATGCGTGGTGTGGTCTGATGCGTAACAGAATCATCGGAGCATTTTTCTTTACCGAAAGAATCGGAACTGATCCCGTTTATATTGACAGCTACTCTCTTTTCAGCCAGATGTGATATTCCAACAGGATGGTACCCCCACCTCACTGGAGTTCAGACTTTCGTCGATCATTCGTCGTCGATTTCGTCGATGAACCTTTTTAGAAGCGATGGATCGGACGAGATGGACTCACTGTTTGGCACCTCGTTATATATATTTGTATTTTCAGAAAAAAATTCATTTAAATATTGAATTATACTATAAAGGTGCCTTAAAACTGCGAAGAATTTTAAGACAATATATTTTACTGAATAAAATTTTAAAAAAGAGAATATCTAAAAATATTTGAAGCATTTGATGGTCAGTTTATATTTTAAACTTTTGTTCCTTTCAATTTTTCTCATCTTGAAATTTAATAAACGCTTATAAATGAATTTATTTTAAATTTACGTTACATAATAAAATAAATTTACATTTACATTAAGGCGAATTTAAATTTCATAGCATAATAATACATTATAATTTGCATTTACATTGAAAGTTATATAATTAATTTTCGTATAAAGAAAAATTAAAAAAAATTATTATTCAAAAAATTTAGAAAAATATCCTTTGTATAAAAATTCATTAAATTTGAAAATAAAAAGTATCAAAATTTCTTAAAATCTATCATTTAAAATTATTCAAAATTAAATATTGATAAAAAAGTATTGATGAAATATATTCTAAATGCACAAGAAATAACAAGACATTTTACATCGTTAAAAAATCTAATGCAAATCTCAAATACCAGTAAATAATCTCCTAACATAAATATGAGTGTTAAAAATTATGATGCACCCAAAACTGCGAAAGTAATTTTGAAGTCGATAAATTTACCTGATAGAATATTCTCATAAATATCTACAACACAAAAAAAGTCATTCAATTCTTTCCTTTTTTTCATTTCCAGGCTAAATTTTATGTTCGTTGTTTATTACTGAAAAGATCTGAAGCGAAGTAATGCTTTGCAGTTTTTTTTTTTTTTTTTTCTGCATGATTTCCAGAGAAAATTAAAAAGTTGGCAACACCCGAATACTTCCTTTCGGTATGCGCGCTGTGAACGAGATTTTGCGAGTGTTAATTAGATTCATAATTCAGATTTGTGGTCCAGCAAAGGAAAAACACGTTAAAAGTATTACGATATTTAGAAGAGGTTGTAAATCAAAGATTTTTGCTATACACTTCGTTGGAGTTTTATTTATCGAATTTCTTATCGCATTCTTTAATACGATAACGTTGCAGAAAAAAAGAACAAAAATAATAAGATTCGAAGCATAATAAATTTTGTTATCTTTAAGGGAAAACGAAAATTAAATATTTAGAAAAAAACCAACAAAAATATTATTCGTTTATTAAAAGTAAGTATAATATATATCTTTAGTTAACTATACAAGATTTCATATTTATATTAATATAAAGTGCGCTTAAATTGCCTCTTCGTTTTTGTATTTAGGATGTTCTATTTCAAGTAGGACATTTTCATGTTTATGCTGGATATAAATACGTTAAATCTATAGGTCGGAATACATATGCACTTATAGAAAGAGGAGAAAGCTTTTACAGGTTACCACAACTGTTACTGTAAATTTTAAACTACAGAAAACAACGATGATTCATTGAAATTGGGGAGTTGTCTACAAGCTTAATGGGTTCATCCGTTAAATATAAATAAACATAAGCATGGTATTTTGCATTGGATAAATATCCAACTTAATTGAATTAATTATTTACAAATGGCTTTTCATATAATATTACAGGCATGCTATCTCCATTGTAGCATTTTTCCTTACGATAAGAGTTTTGTCATTTCATTCCCAGGAGAGAGGGATTGTATGCTATTTGAAAAATATATGATGAACCCATCACTCAAATTTGACAGCATACGATCTTTCTGTGGGTAGTTATACTACATGCAATTAGTGTTTGTTCTCATTAGAACAACTTATCACACAAATCTGATACCAGAATTCAGTATCCTGTATAATGAGGAAATTAGCGAATGTCTGTGCGACCTTCACAGGTCAAAACAATTACAGATTGAATATGAACAACACCATGAGTTTTTCCATTGTGATTGGTGATAGACCACGAATTGAGAAATGTCTACTCAATGGAAGCTGACCTCTTCCTCCCCCCCATCTTGACGGATTGCCTTAAAAGGAGATTCTTGGTGAAGAAGGGACCAAGTTCTGCGAAATATTTTTTTTTCTTCTTTTCTCTGAAGTGACTGAATAGGCCGTAGTTTTCCGCCTGTTTTCAGAGTGAGCCGCTTGTAGTTTCATGAATCACGCATTGTGATAGTTAAGGTCTGTTGCAGACCAGGTGTTTAGATTCGCCGCAGACTCGAATCTCCGAATTTGGAGTGAACTGCACTTGTGTATCTAAATTATATCCTTAATTTTCATTTTTTATAAATAGAGTTGTATGTATATATATACACTGAAGTGACAAAAGTCATGGGATACCTCTTAATATCGTGTCGGCCCTCCTTTCGCCCGGCGAAGTGCAGCAACTCGACGTGGCATGGACTCAACAAGTCGTTGGAAGTCTTCTGCAGGAATATTGAGCCATGCTGTCTCGATAGACGTCCATAATTGTGAAAGCGTTGATGGTGCAGGATTTTGGGCAAACACAGACCTCTCGATGATGTCCCATAAATGCTCGATGGGATTCCTGTCGGCGATCTAGGTGGCCAGATCATTCGTTGGAATTGTCCAGAATGTTCTTCAAACCAATCGCGAACAGTTGTGGCCCGGTGACATGGCGCATTGTCATCCATAAAAATCCCATCGTTGTTTGGGTACATGAAGTCCATGAATGGCTGCAAGTGATCTCCAAGTAGCTGAACATAAGCATTTCCAGTCAATGTTCGGTCCAGTCGCACCAGAGGACCAAGTCCATGCCATGAAAAAACAGCCCACACCATTACGGAGCCACCACCAGCTTGAACAGTGCCTTGCTGACAGTTTAGGTCCATAGCTTCGTGGGGTCTGCGCCACACTCGAACCCTACCATCAGCTCTTACCAACTGAAATCGTGACTCATCGGACCAGGCCACGGTTTCCCATTCATCTAGGGACCAACCGATATGTTCACGTGCCCACGAGAGTCGCTGCAAGCGATGTCGTTCTGTCAGTAAAGGCACTCGAGTCGGTCTTCTGCTGGAATAGCCCAAGAAAGCCAAATTTCTCCGCACAGTTCTAACAGACAAGTCCCTTGTACGTCCCACATTGATTTCTGCGGTTATTTGACGCAGTGTTGCTTGTCTGTTAGAATTTACGACTCTTTGCAGACGTCGCCGGTCTCGGTTGTTAAGTGCAGGCGGTCGACCACTGCGCTTGTCCATGGTGGGATGTTATGCCTGAAATTTCGTACTCTCGGCACACTCTTTACACAGTGGATCTGGGAATGTTGAATTCCCTAACGATTTCCGAAATGGCATGACCCATGCGTCTAGCTCCAACTAACATTCCGCGTTCAAAGTCTGTTAATTCCCGTCGTGCGGTCATCATCACGTCAAAACCTCTTCACATGAATAACTTGAACAGAAATGAAAGCTCTGCGAAAGCACTGCGCATTTATACCTGTTCTACGCGATGCTACTGCCATCTGAAAATTTGCATACTGCTATCCCATGACTTTTGTCACTTCAGTATATATATGTAATGTTTGTAAATAAAATTTAAAGTGTTTCCATGAACCTGAAAGTGGCCTTCTTCTTGAAACCGTTTTAAATTTAGTATAGGCCGCGACGCTAGACCATATGTTTATTCTGATATCCTATACCCTTTGATTAGGCAGAGTAGCAGATGAAATTCAAAATTTAGTGTTAACAACACAAAAATTACAAAATTTTGTCATTGTGCTATAATTTACTCTTAAATTAAAATATATTTCTCTACGATTTCTAAAATTTTATAGGTTTTTCCTTTAATTCGTATTTAATAAACTCAATAAAGAAATTGGAATATAATCTGATAGTTTTAATTCCGATTATTTTAAAATATACGAACACGAAACAGATACTTACATTAAAATTATAATCACACATTTAATAAAATAATGTACATCATTTTATCATATGAACGAAGTTTTGTTGCATTTTCAGAATTTATGGATTCTCTTAAAACTTTTAAAACTGGTAATGTAAATTTGAATAAAAGCTAATTCTTGTTTTTTATTTGATGATTACCAGTTACTATTATAATTATAAAAAGATTCAATTCAATTGTATTTAACTTCTGCATAATAAGTTTGGCATTAAATAAGGTTTAATTACAGAGAATAGTTAAATATCTAGTTAGTAAAATTAATCTTCTCAATAATAGCATTCAAGTGCATTTAATTAAAAAGTGGTTCATTTGTTTTTCGTACTTAAACCTTCGAATTATTTTAAACAGTTAAAATTCAATTTTTTTTCTTTATATCATTATGTATCAGATAGAACTGCATTTTAAATCTGTAGTTATAATACTAGCACTAATAAGTCTTTTTTAAGAGCTAATTAACATAATCCTCACATTTAGAAAAAAGCTTGATAGTTTTAGTACTGGTTTAATAATATTTTATTTTTATGCTTTCCAATTTCATAAAGTTAAAGTTGTTAAGAGTGCCTTATTGTATTTGATTGAAAAAATGCTTATAATAGTTTTATTGAATGCTTTATGCAATTTTTTTTCTTTTGAGATATAAAAAAAAAAACAAAGATTTTATTATTTTGCTTTTATAAACAACATTTCATGATGAGATAAGATAAAGTTAAAAGTTTTTAAAAGGACAAAGCTCAACTTGTGGCCAGGTGAAAACTTGCGTAACTGGCAAACAGGATGGCAAATAATCTGGTGATGTCCATTGCAAAATTTTCTTTCGAAACGAGGAGTCTCGACGGCGATTGGGAAAATATATGCAAAACGTCTTGCATTGATAGTCAGGCCATATGGTGGGAGTTTCCCAGGGTTTCTCGTATATGACACGAAAATGCTTTGTAGTTACCTCTAAAAGTTGTCCAGGGATACAATGTCACCCAATGGAATGTATGTCGTGACACACGAGCCTCACGTAGATTCAACAGTCAGTAACTTCATATTTACATCATATATCGTTTTTTTGTTTTTGCACATCAGTAGACTTGTGCTCCACCAATGAAGTACTAACAGTCTCCGGCTAATCATGAACAAGGACATTTCTTTCCGGATCACTGTCCTATTTCTATTGTACTATGGGAGAAAATCTGGTAAATCTGCCAATCCACATATCTGTCAGTGAAAGATGTTTCTAAACGTACTGTTTCCACGTAAAAGATGTTTCTACATACTAATATTCCACTGAGTCTTCTTATTTCTGAAATCAGTGGCCAGAAATATTGCTCGTACAGCAGATTCAAACCTGTTCCATCTTTCCCACTAGCTGCTCACATAATTTTTGGTGGTTTCAGATTATGATGAATCAAAAAGTAAAATTTTTTTTTGAGGCAATGGAAACTTCTCAGATTTTTCTTTAAGTGTGATAATTCAATTTTGTTTTTCAACAAATCCATTTTAATTTGAGGCACTAATCACTCATATAGTTACACTTTGAGCACGTTTGTTACGATTTTGTTTGGAACGAATAGTTTAATTTCTTTTGAGTCACTAACAGCATCACCGATTACCCTCTGAAAGTGTTCGTTTCAAATTGCGGTGGATAAAGAAGTCCAATTTCTTTTAAGGCACTAAGGTTTCTCCTATTATCCTTTGAAAGTGTTTTTTTTTTCAAATTGTGGTGAAAGAAGAGGCCAATTTCTTTTGAAGCACTAACGGTTTCTCAGATTACCCTTTGCAAGGTTTCATTTCAAATTTTGGTGGAACAATAAGTCCAATTTCTTTTGAGGCACTAATGGTTTTCTAGATCATCCTTTGAAAGTGTTCGTTTCAAATTGAGATGGAATAAAAGTTCAATTTCTTTTGAGGCACTAACGGTTTCTCAGATTATCCTTTGAGGTTATTTCAATCTTTTAATCTGCGGTGGAACTAAATGCTTAGTTTCTTTTTAGGCAATGACAATTTCACAGATTTTTCCCACCAGGTTGTTCGGCACAAATATTTGCAACATTATAAAGTAGCATATTTTTTTACATTGTATGTTAATAAGAGTTAATAACTGAAAAGAACTTTGTTCTGCAGATCTTAAATGAGTTTATTCATTGAGTTGGGATAAAAAAGATATTCATCTTTTTATCCCAATTAATGCGAGATAAGATTGATGATGCTTTTTTCCGTCAATTCAGTTATCAGTCATACAGAAATATACGATAATAAATAAATTGTTATTTATGTGATTTATTAGATGGAAGGCCAAAGCGATTTGGTGCACAATGCTTTGGTTTCCAGAAGTTGAGGAGAAAGTTTCGATATTTGTAATCAAAATCTAACCGACTAACATTTCTTCCAATGCAGGAGAAGTCTCAATGATTTAGTAGGCCGGTTGTCTTTCACTGGGCTCGAGGAGGAGTGGTAAAAAGGTGTGAACCCTCCAGATTAGCTTGTCAAGGGTGTATTCAGAATTCTTGTGGCAAAATATGGGTACAGAGTAGCAGTACCCCTCCTCCCAAGATGTACTCCGGGTTTATCCCGTATCCACTACAGATTGAATTTTCGAGTGGAGAATGAGTTCGCTCAGTTTTCGAAAAATTAAATAATATTATTGTATATTATTTTTATGATTGCAATCATAAAAACTAATTATTTATTATCTATCACATTAACTTACAATAAAAAAAGACCTTAGAGCATCCTTAAGAATATGTTTTGAATATATATATACATAGAATGTTGGAATAATTTATATTATATTATAATATACGTATGTCCATAATTAATTTTGATGATGATGTTTAAAATGTAGTTTAGATCTTACATTTATCAAGTGTTCTATATATATGAATATGAGATATATTTATATGATATATATGTGTGTGTGTGTGATATACTTATAATATTAATTGAGTTTAAACTTTACATTGAAAGTAATTAATTGAGTGAAAACATTTGACATTTTGAGTGAACATTTTGAGTGAAAACATTGAGTTTAAACATTTACATTTACATTACCATTATTTTAAGTTTTTTGACTATGGACTAAAACTAATTATACATTTCATAATATGGCAAAATAACATAAATAAAAAAATTCTGCAAAAATTAAATTGCAGAACTGTAAAAAATATGTATTTATGTTAATAATGATTTTAAACCTGTTCAAATGTTCATAAATCATCAAAAATAAGAATCCAGATATTTTTAAGATTTTGTATCAAATTAATTTAAATAATTTAAGTGCAGTTAAATTTAAGTATAGTTTAATATTTCCATTTAAAGCGCATTGACAGCTCGTACTAAAAATATTTGTATGTTGTAATATTGTTCTGAAAAATTAATTATATTTAGAACCTAATTTCTTATTGTGAGTTTAAAATATTAATAACATGCTAGTAAGTGTCTTAGTCATATTGATTTCATGCATATATGGTTATTTTTTTTTAATATCGTATGCTTTATTTTCATTGAATACCGCAGTGGTTGAAGATTCCTCAAACTTTAAAGTAACGACAATGTACTCATCCTATTTGGTGTTTAAAATATTATATTAATCCATTTTTAAATAATATGTTCATGTCAGAACTTATTTGACACCGGATATCAAGTATGTGAAGCTTTAACAAATTTTAATCGAAACTGAAAATAATAAAACAGCAATAAATGAAAAAAAAAATAGCATTCGAAATGCAAGAGGTTAAACAAAAAAGATTGACATCAAACAGAGGTGGGAACTAAAGGCTGTGCAGGGTTTGGAAGAGGGAGGGGATAGGAGTGGCCCAAATCTTCTGTGCACGTTTTTTTATCGTTTGATCTTACCTTTGCTCAGTCCATCTCGACCCCTCAGAATTGTGACCTGTTCTACTTTTCCGTAGGGCCTGAAGAGTTTTCGAACGTCGTCTTCACTCTTGGTTTTACTGAGCATTCCCACAAACAACCTCCGGTCCTCTAGAATAAGAGGGTGTTCAAAGACTTGTTGTTTGCTTTACACTGAAATGGGAAGGAGGGAGGTGGGAGGGAGGGAGAGCAGAAAGGGCTGGAAAGGCTACAGATAAATGCATGCAAACTTTAAGGTATTCAAACATGTCATAACTTAAAATGTATCACAACGGAAAAAAATGTGTCAAATGGTTGATGGTTTAGGCATTGAGTTTTCCAAACTAGAAGAGATCTTGGAGGTGAAACTATCTAGTGTTCATGACAGTGATGGGCCCTATAATTCTAAAGGTTGGAAAGTTTCTTCTTTAAGGTTTCGGAAAAACAGAATATGAAATTTTTAAATTTGAAGTATGAGTATGAAGTTTTCAAATATTGGTAATTAAATCAAATATTGGTTTCTTTTGAGGCAATGACAATTTTCAGATTTCCATTTGAGGGTGTTTATTTCAGATTGTGGAGGAACAAGATACAATTTCTTTTTTGTGGCACTAACAGTTCCTCAGTTCTACTCTCCAAGGATGTTTGTTTCAACCTGTGGTGAAACTAAAGGTTTAGTTTCTTTTTTAGGCAATGACACCTTACAGATTTTCAACTTTACAGATAGCTTTTTCCAGTTACACTTTGACTGTTTTTCAAATTTGGTTGGAACAAGAAAACTTGTTTCTTTTCAGTCGCTAATAGTATTTCTGATTTTCCCATGAGAATGTTTATTTCAAATTGTAATTGAATAAAAAGTCTAATTTCTTTTGAGGCAATGTCACATATCAAATTACCATTTGAGGTTGTTCATTTCAGATTGTGGTAGAACAGGAAGTCCAATTTTTTTTTGAGACAATGAAAACTTCTCAGATTTACTTTGAAAGTTGCATGATAAACAAAAAGCCCAATTTCTGTTGAGGCACTAACGGTTTCCCAGATTACCCTTTGAAAGTGTTCCTTTCAATTTGTGATAGAACAAAAAGTCCAATTTCTTTTGAGGCACAAACGGTTTCTCAGTTTTACTCTCCGAGGGTGTTAGTTTCAATCTGTGGTGGAATTAAAGGCTTAGTTTCTTTTTAGGCAATGACAACTTGACAGATTTTCAACTTTATTGATAGCTTCTCGAGTTACATTCTGAGCCTGTTTGTTTCAAATTTGGTTGGAACTAGAAAACTCATTTCCTTTGAGTAGCTAACAGTATCCCTGATTTTCCTATGAGAATGTTTATTTCAAATTGTAATTCAATAAAAATTCTAATTTCTATTAAGGCAATGACACCTCTGAAATTTCCATTTAAAATTGTTGTGGAACAAGACGTCCAATTTCTTTTCAGACAATGAAAACTTCACAGATTTTTTATACTGTTTAAAATTGCGGGTTAACAATAAGTCCAATTTCTATTGAAGCACTGGCGGTTTCTCAGATTACCATTTGAAAGTGTTCGTTTTAACTTGTGATGGAACAAGTAGTCCAATTTCTTTTATGGCACTGAACAGTTTCTCAGATTACTTTTCGACGGTGTTTGTTTCAATCTGTAACAAGGCAATGACAATTTCACAGATAGCTTCTTGGTTATACTTTGAACGTGTTGTTTCAAATTTGGTTGGAACAAGAAAACTAATTTCTTTTGAATCACTAACAGCATTTCTAACTTCCCTATGAGAATATTCATTTCAAATTGTAATTCAATAAAAATCCAATTTCTTTTGAAGCTATGACACCTCTCAAATTTATATCTCACGGTTTTTAAAATTGTTGTAGAACAAGAAGTATAATTTGTTGTGACAGTGGCAACTTATTAGAGCATAAATGTTCCTTAGATTTTTCTGCTGGAATACAAGTATTGTGAAAGTTACGAATATGAAAAAAAAATAGATCAACAGCTTCAAAATATGTTGTTCTTTTTTTAATATTATCATTTCAATATTCTATAGCTGGATTAATAATTTTTAACGTGTTTATTTCAACGCATTTATTAATATTCTGTAGCATTTTTTACATGTGTTTGAAAATTATTTTTACTATTCATTGCCAAGCTAGTAAAAATTTATTTTTCCTAAATTTTCTGGCAAAAATTCTGTTTCCTTATATTTGTCATGAAGTGAATTTCTTATTTGTCTTTTCTTGTCATCATGAAGTGAATTTCCTTATTTGTCATGAATATTTTGAATGTGTCATAATTTTTTAAATGTGTCAACAAACGTGTTCGAATACCTTAAATATAACATACAAAATTAATAACTTACTTAATTACAACAATTCGCCATTCGAAAGTTGCCATTTCCAGTGTTGGTCTAATTGATTCGATTTAATATAGGTGTTAATTGACTTCATTTATTTGCAATAATCTTTGAACGATATAGATTCGAAAAGAAATCTGCTAATTTTGTTTCGTTTTAACCTAATAGATTAGAAAAAAACATTTAATAAACATTTAGTTTTAAATTGCTGTTTTATATAAAGTGAAAGCTATAAAAAAATACTTCATGATTATGAAATACTTTCATTTTACTAGTTGAAAATGAGTTCCATTAAAGCCAAATAAAGTGAAATTTTAAGGCGTTAAGGCAAGTATATTTGGAAATCTGTTTTTATGTAAAGATAAAATGTGAATTCGAATATTAGATTGATTGATTAAAGAATTTCAAGTCTTCCATTTTTTTTTAGTAATGCATGAGAATTCTGGCCAACATATAGAAGAAAACTAAAGTTTCTAAAGTAATAAAAAATGAGATTGAAAAATAATAAAATAAAATAAAAGAATAAAAGGAAATTTATTTGCTCAAACAGATTAATTCATGAAATGTTAATTTGATTAGATGCAGTAAAAAATAAAAGTTAGAATACATGCTAAGAAAGCGAAAGCGATCGTTGGTTTTGTTTTCAGTTTAAGATGTCAGCTAAAACATAGCATAAGGTCATTAAATTACCTTATTATTGTTTTATGCCATACTTTGTTGTACTTATTCAGATTACCATATATGATTAAAAAGGATTTATTTAATTACTTAGTTGTACATTTTATTTTGCTTGAAATGTAATGATAGAATATAAAAATAATAAAAAATATAATTGCTAATATTTATTATTTTACTAACAATTTTGGCAATATTGCTTCGTAAGTACATGAAATATTACCTCTTTTACAATATGCCATTTAATTATCGATTAGACATATAACTGTATAATATATTTTTTTATTATTCAATGAAATAAATCAAATAAACAAATTATATCAATTTCTGTGCAATTGTTTCTTCACACAAATATAGAAAAACTGTTTATAGAAAACGAGCATTGCTTATTAGTAATACAAACTGTAATTTTAAAATAGAATAATTAAACAGCATTTATTTACTTATTTATTCTGGAATAAATTTATGTTATGCTAATTTAAATTATTGTGCTAGATTATTAGATTGTTATGCTAAATTATTCATTAAATATAAAAATATATTTTGCAGATTATAATTTAGTTAATATTTTAATGTGGCCAATAAGATGTATGAAACTGCACTCATTTAAAATGCATTAAATAATAAAAGAACATTCATTTTTATATACCAGCTAGTAAAAATATAATTATTCTATGTAAATTATTGTAAACAAACAAATTTACTACGAATATGTATTTAACGTTTCAAATCTTCGATAAAAAAACCCTTTTATTTATTAATCATAAAATACTCATTTATTTGATAATGCCACATAAATATTCATCCATTTAAATAATTCACGAAAAATTATTATCTTCAAAAAGCTTATTTGTAGAATTAAAATATTGAAAAATAAGCACATTTATAATTCTAATTAAGACTACAAAACAGAAAAGCTTTTCAAAAGACAAATGTTATAGTAGAATTTTAATAAAACGAAAACTACTTACGATTGCGAAAAATGGCGTTCTGTAAAAGGGAAAAATTTCTTGAGGAATAATAATAAAATAAAAAGAAAAAGAAATCGACCCTTAACTGCAACCGTCAGAGGGGGAAGGAAGCGAAGAAGGCAAATTTAATAAACAATTATTACTATAACGGCTGATTAATTTAATTAACGTCGAATCATAATGTAATCAATTTCTCTGTCTGAAGATTGTACAGATTCATCAAAAGTTTTCGCTTCTGCTTAAATATAATAGTAATAATGGAAATGGGAAAAGAAAAATAACACATATCTTAGATACAATTCATTTTTCCTAAAGTTTACATTGAAGGTATTAGGCAATTAGTTGAAGCCTTTCCTTATTTTTGCTTGCTTCTTTCCTTCAAGACGAAATGCAAAAACCCTCTGCCTTTTTGCGCAATGCTCTTTTTAATGAATTTCTATGTTAAGAAAATAATCATCCATAATGAAATGCACTTATTAAGGCAGATGACTTAAAAAAAAAAAAAATTCCACAGAATGGGCCATGGAGAGATGTAAATTTTCAATGTGAAAAACTGTGCATGCGGCCAGGAATTAATCTTATAGAAGGAGTACTTAGGAAGGAAATTAAAAATTAAAAAGAAAAATATATGAAGAATAAAAAGAATGGCAAAAAAAAAAAAAAAAAAAAAAAAAAAAAAAAAAGAGAAAGAGATGGGAAAAAAAATTAAAAAGGTTTTTGATTGAATTACGACAAATATTTTCGATTCAAATTCATGCATTAAAAAAAAAAAATTGCTGGCAAGGAGGAAAAGCTAAGAGATAAAAATGGTGGAAAAAAAAAAAATTACTACATGAATACATATGAGAGAAAAAAATATTTGAAAAAAAAAAAAAAAAACTTTTTCTTTATGATAGATTTTTTTTTATCTTTTCTGAGAGCCAAGCACTTCGTAAACTAAAATAAAAAAAAAGAAATTTTTCTTTTAAGATGTTTTTTAATCTTTTTGACATTTAGGAAAAGCTAAAACCGTTTAATTTGCATAGGATATATGTGACGACTTGGAATTTTTTTTTTCTAGTGTAAGAGATTTAAGATAAGAGATTCATATATTTTTAAATTAATCAAGCAAAGTTTTATTACTGTGCTTTCTATTTTTGAAAAATAGAAGGAAAAAAAATTATATTTTAAAAATTATCTACCTTTCATCTCGTAAAATTAAAAAAAAAATTATAATTATTTCAATTATACATGCAAGAATTAAATCATACTTTCGGAACACCTGTACTTTTTAGTATGATTCCTTATGTAATCAAGAAATTGCAGTTTTAAGAGATTACTACAAATTATTTTAAACCCTCAAATTTTTCTTTTTCATTGTAGAAATTCGTAAAAGCTCTTTAACGAAATGTTTTTTTCATGGTAGATTTAAGAGGAAGATTTATATTTGGTGAAAAAAAAAAAAATCAAGAAAAAGAATTTCATTTGTAAAATTTGGAAGCATAACTTTATGGTTTCATAAACATTTCAAAAAGTAAGCGTTTTTACTAATTTAGGAAAGCTAAAAAATATATATGTTATGCAATTCCGTATGATTTAAAATATAGGTTTTAATTTTGAGAACAAAAATGAAGAATAAGAAATCTTGCTATGAGTAAAAAAAAAAAAAAAAAAAAAAAAAATAATTAATTTTGTGATTAAATAAAATTAAGAATACTCATAAATTGAAATGCCATTCCATTACAGAAATTGATGCTGTTTTCAAATCTAATGAAATAATGAAAATATGAAGGTTTAACATCATGCTTCCTGAAATGTATTGTGTGGTTATTTGAAATTTTAAATATTGAAAATTACATGAAATATTATATTTTTAATAATTAGCATCATGTTTAAGAAATCTTAATTAATAAATTATTTTTACAATATTGTTAAACTATAATTATTGCATTTTGATGGCTATCAAACTTAAAAAAACTTCCATTTAAAACTGATATTGAATTTGTAAAATTGATTATTAAATCAAATTGAATTTGATATTCGGTTTATGTCTACTAAGCAATTATAAACAAAAAACAATAACATTATATAAATAAACTATTTTTAAAATTATAAACAGTAAGTATAATGCATAAATTGACTTTTAAAACTATAAATTATTAATAAATATGAAATAATGATTTATTCCCATGAAATAATTATTCTAATTTTCTACAACTGTACATATTCTTGAAAGGATTTATAAGGAATAGAAAGTACAAAATTACATAAATAAATACAAAAATAAAATTAAATATTGCACTAATTAAATACTGCATTTACATTTTTTTGAAAAACACAAATACTTTGGAAGATTGAATGATATGATTGCAATAATTGCAATATTTTTTGAGTGTTTATGATTTGCAATCACGTTTATAATTATATTTTACTTTAACTTAAAAATTTCAATGCAAAAATCTATTTACACAACCCCCTTAAAACATTAAAAAATCTAAAAATTCAATGTTTTTTTTTTTTTATATAAACGACAGTTTTTACGTAGTTTTTAATACTTGAATCAAACTGAATAATCATAATTGGAAACTGACCTGAATTAAATTAAACTGAATTAACCTGAATGAAATAGAATTTTGAACCAAATAGTATTACCATATCATGAAAGATAAATAAAAAATAGGTAATATTAGATACATACATTTATATTAGGTATCATACTTCACTTGAATGAGGGAATAAAAGGGAAAAATCTCGAGGATCAGCATAATTCATGATTTGATTAAAAAATACTGATTAAATTAAATTAAACTGAATTAATCTGAATGAAACAGAAATTTGAACCAAACACTATTACCATATAATGAAATATAAATAAACAAGTAATATAAAAAAAAAAATTTAAGTCAATTCCTACTTTTTTTCCCCACTATATTGCAGAAAGTCCTTTATAAATAATTTTCATTCATTTTTTAAAGTTTATCTGGCGCCTTCTATGGGTAGATATATGCAACTTAAATCTAAAAAAAAACTATAATTAATTAATTAAATTTAATTAATGAATTAATATTTGAAAAAAAAATATTAACATCATGTGTCATCCACTACAAGTTCAAAAAAATGTATTTGAACTCTAGTGGATGAAAAAATGTATTTTATTAATGATTGGAAATTTGAACAAGATATATATAGGGAGAGTTTGAGCTAATAGAAGGAATTGAAAAAAATAGTTAATATTCTATTTATATTAGACATCATACTTCATTTGAATGAGGGAATAAAAGGGAAAAATTCTCGTGGATCAGCATATTGCACGATTTGATTAAAAAACGCTTAAAAAATACGGCGGCGGCACAGACAAAAAAAAAAGGGCTAATGGAAAACTCAACAGTTTTTCCATCATGCAAAATCTGCAAATCTTTCGGTCTCTTATTTACGGTGGAGGGAAATCATATATTTCGAGGAATGAGGACTTTCTGCCTCCACGCTCGGCTTGTTGTGAGCGTTGCCTTTCAGCATTCCCCCTCTTTTTTTCCCTTTTGTTTTGCTTTTTCCTGGTGGACTTTTACTTTATTTCTAGTGTTTCAGAACCTCCAAAGTCGTAAAGTTCGAAAAGAAAGTAAATCTAAAAGGCCCGGTTACCTTTTAGAGCCAGACTACTACACGCCTCAGCAACTTTCGCCCCAATTTATCACCAGGGAGAATTCCCCATTTTTTTCCCTCTCGACAGCAAATAGAAGGGAAAAAAAGGAACAAAGCCTTTCTTTAGCCTTTTAAATGTAGTTAATGGAATGGTCGGAAGTGTAGTTACTTGGTATGTGCTGCATATACTTCATTAAAGAAATTGTTTTACTTTGTTGCCATGTTAACAATAAAAATTATTATTGTTGATCACCAGTGTTAAAAAAAGACTGAAAATTAGCAGTGCCTAAATCAATAATGATTAATTTTTTTAGTCTTTAAATATCAAAATATTTGTTGTTATTTTTGGTATTTAAATGCTTAAAGGTGAAAAGTTATTAAAAATAGTCAAGACAAAGTAAAAGACAAATTTATTAATATAATTTCAAATTAAGAAAATAAAATAAAGGTTTAGGAATAGAAAATGAAAATAGATGAGTTATGACAATTAGAAACAAAGTTTAGTTGGACCTAAGGATTTTAAGTCAAACAATAGTTAATTTGTATTTAATATTAAAACTTCAAACTATAATCATCAAACAATATATCATACATATATTTAAGCCAAACAATATATCATCATAAAAGTTTATAATTAATAAGAAATATGCTTTTTTAAGTATTATGAAATAACATGAATATTGCCATTAAAAAGAAAAGTTTAAAAATAGAGCAAATTAATAGTTAGTTTAATCATTTCTTACTTACCAACACAAAAATACTTATAACACTCTTAGGAAATACCTAACTACAAAAATAATGTTGGAAATTCTTGTAACAACAAGGCTTTAATAAGTGATTTAGAATTTAAAAAAAAAATCACAATTTTAGATCATATAGAATATGACGAATGCGAATTTAAAATTTTGAAATCCTTTTTATATACCCGTTGTATTAATTCTTTAATGAATATGAGAATGCGATTTATTAAGTCTGAAAATTATTTGGGCAAGAGCTATGCTTTAGCTAAAAATAATCTAGTAAATGTAAAAATTAATAAAATATTTTGGGATAAAATTTCCATTTTATAACAACAATAATACAACAATATAATTAATGTACGAAACATTACATATAAAATTGAAGTAAGAATTTTGCATGTACTTTAGTAACATTTCTAACACTGCCTCTTTTTATTTTAGTCGATGCTTGGAATAGGTTATATGAGATAATTTTAGAATAAACAAGAAGTCAAGTTCAACTTCAAGTGAGGAAGTTATCCACCAAATTTTCCCAGATTATCAAATTTGACGTATTTTTTGTTAAATTATTAATCATACAATAAACATACTGATAAGTATATTTATTTACTATATGATTAATATATTTAATTGAGAAATGTTTTATGATGTGAATAAATATCAACAGCAATATAAAACAATTTTATTTCATTATGGTTTACTACAGCAATATAAAAGTATTGAAAAAATTATTTGTCATGTAAATTGTCAGAAAAATAATTAGAAAATAAGTATAATAGTCATGCAGTGAATCATTGTGACTAAATTCAGAAAGCTTAAGATAGCACAATTAAAAAAATTTAAATAGGTAAAGAAAGTAATTATGTTCTCATAATAGTTAACTCAAGAATAAAATAAAGAAAAACAAATTAAAATTATTAGCAAAATCGTCATTCACTGGATAACTTCTTTGTTATCAAAATTAGCTAATTTTAATATTAGCTTTATTAGCTTATTTATTGAAAAAGGCTTATTTTAAGGTAAAGTTAAGAAAATAGTTTATTTTTTTAATTTTTAACCTAAAAAAGTAATTAGTAGTCTTAATTAAGACTTTATAATTTTTAAATAATTTATTAATAAATATGTTGTATTATCCGATTAAAAACATATCGATAAATCCATTATCTTAATGGAAAAGATAATGGATTTATCGATATATTAAAGCTACTCTTAATATTTAAGGCTTACACTGTAAAAGGCAATAATATTAATATACATGATAATGATGATAAGTGTCTGTCTCAGATTAATTATAAATATTCTAATTAGGGATGTATCATATGATAAGACGTCGTACCTCGTAATGAATAAGCCTCTGTAATGGCCGAATTAAATTAATCTATGTCATATCGGATCATCTTTATTTGTGTAATCCTTTCTCCATTATGCTTAAGAAGATTTTAAAATGTTAATACTAATGTAGAGTTTTCATTCTTATATTATCTGCTAAATTAATCTAAACTCAGCTTAAAATTATACAGAATTGGTAAATAATGCCAGTTTATGCAGCAAAATTAATTTGTTGTCTTCAAAGTAGGTCTGATCTTGAGCAATAGAGCTATGATAGAATCTTCCATTCATTTTTTGTGGGCGGATTGAGGTACAGTCTTCAGTTTTTTTAGTGAATTTTATGACTATAATCAAGTCAAAATGCCTTCCTGGAAGTGCTAATTTCAACTTTGGGAGCCTAGCATCATATCAAGTAAATAAGGTGCTTGGTATTAGCTGAATTTACGCAACGATGAATTTGGGTGACGGTGTATTATTGTGATGCAAAAGCCAAGAATTGTTCTTTCGCAAATCTGAATATTTTGGACGGTTATTCTCGAGCAAACGCTTTTTATTGCGCCTACATAATAATATTCCTTATTCACCATTTGTCTGTAGGGAGGAATTCAGAGTGCATCACATTACTGTAGTCGAAAACTCAATGATCTTGATTTTCGAGCAATTTTCGTGTGGTGTTTCGGTCATTCTCAAACCACTGAAGAGTGTTGGCTTGCTTGCATGTCGTAGTCATAAACCCATGTTCCATCACCAATTATTATGCGTTTCCTGGATCTTGAAAATCAGATCTACAGCGACAGTTCGATACAATTTTTGGAAAAAATTTAGCTTTTCGTAAGCAATAACGCGGAGACTCGTTTAATGCTCAAATTATCAAATTATCAGCCATAATGTTATGAACGGACATAAAAAATACCTATACATTTGGAGTCAATTCTAAGCCTAACAATTAAGCTTTTAAAGAGACTTTTAAGTTCTGAAAATAAATTAATTTCCTTAATTGATTAGAATTTATTATTGTTGATTTGTTTTTTACCAACTTTAAGCAATTGCTTTTGCTTCTTGAAATGCATTTTCAATAAAGGAAATATAAGTAAAAATTGAAATTTATTTTGGAATATGCGATGATAGATTGTTCAAGTGCAACTTCTTCAATCTAAATTAATATATACAATAATTTAGAAGCAAATATTAATACTTGTAAATCACCTTATGTGTTTTTCCAGATTGTTACATATAGATCTTATTTTTTAAATAAGCAAATGAAAGTGAGTTTCAAACTTATCACCCAATAAATATCCATTCGGTTATCAACAAAAATATAAGAATAAATTTATTAAGAATTTTTGTAAAAAGAGCAGTAAAACAAATTGACAAATTGAACAACTATCGATAAAATTTCTACATCCAAATCTTGGGAAAACATTTCTGTTAAACCCACAGACTAAAGTAACGAAATTGTAGCCGAAATTGGCGAAAACACAAAGAAGAAAATATTCACCCATTAAACTTTTTACACCTATTCCTTATTTTCCTTCGTTTTTGTCTGCAATCTCTAAAGTCGTAAACTGAAGTAAGGAAGTAAAACTAAAGATTCTTGAATCTTTTTAGAACCCAGTTTCTTCTATATATGTCCCAAAAGTTTCGGTGGGGGCTTCTGCACTCCACCCTCACCCCTAAACAACAATTTATCACTCCAGATTTCACCCCCTCTACGCGCACCTTTCCTGTTTGTCTTTTATTACCCACCCACTATAAGATTGGATGCTAAAGACCCAAGGTGTGTGGCAGGGAAAACAAAAAAAGAAGAAGAAAACCGAGTAAAAAAGGGATAAAGTGTGTTGCAGGGAAGACACAAGAAGACTTAAAATTCAACAGCTGTGTTTGAGCTGAACCAATATCGGTTTGAGGGGGAGGAGTGAGTGTAACTTCTTGAGGCTGTTCGTGTAAGAAGAGCAAATGGCAGTTGGAAGGAGATTTGGAGGACATTAACAAGCCGATATGTTTTGTGTTGAGGTTGTTTGTCAGTAAACGTGGTACGTGATTTAGAACTCTCCACCGAATTTACAGTTGTTGGGCTGGGTGATTTGGGCTGTGGTTTATTGCCGTCATTACTTCTTGGAATTAGTTGATAGACTGCAAGTAAATGGTTCATATTGCTGTAAATTTAAAAGAAAAGTAGAATATGGACAGAAACAAGAATAAATATTCCTTAAAAACAGTGAATTGTTTGTTGTAATAAATAATTTGAATTTGTTGTTGGCAATCTAATATTACTAATAGCATTTATAACAAGTTTGTAACGATGTATTACTTTAAGTATGATGTAATTAAAATTTAACTACGATGATAATTTTGTCAGATCTGTGATTTAGGATACCTAATTTAAGAATTGCTGATTTAGCAGTACTCATTAAAACTGCTTTTACACCTTAAAATTTGTTGAAAAAAAATATGTGTAGAAATCGAATTGTTGGAAATATAATTGGATGAAGAGGGATTAAGATTTAAATCTTGATATATGGAAATGGTTGGAAGTAAAATTTATCTATCTATTTCTACCCATCTATCTATATATCTCTCTGTATAAATATATGAATTTAAATTTATTTTTAGCTTCGAATATGTAGCTATATGTGTCCTTGATTTGGATCTAGCGAGCAAAAATAATGTGGTTTATAATATCCTAAAATTATATATTCCTTAAAGCCATCCTTTGGATGTTACAGTTAATTTCTCCTGGGTTTTACTCATTTATTTCAGAATTTACGGAATGAATGTTTTCATACCCTGTCATTATATGTTTTGTAAGAAATTTTGTGTTTTTATTGATTTGCAGTTCAATACACTCAATGCAGTTATTCAGTCTTTAAAATTGTATGCTTATTAAATGATATTCAATTTCGTTGTTGCAGCGTATACACACTTTGGATCTTGAACATTTTTTTCCCCCTTTTTTTTTAAGTGATCTAAGTATGAGGCATTTCAGGGTTATTTTACCGCACCTGCTGTGACGGTTTTGTTATACAATTAACAACATGTAGCGAATAAAAACAGTGGCTTTTGTTGTGCAAAAATGGTCTTGTTTCCAATTCACTACTTGTCACACACACAACACAAAAAACATAGTCACATACTTTAATCAATAGCTTAAGATAACATACCGTCAGTTACCGTAGGACGTCCGTTACTTTTCTCCCTAGCGCATGCTCAGTTTCTATGAGCATGCTTAAGACATTGTTTAATAATCGATCATTACATCTATACGAACATCAACTCTCTATAGTGATTTGCTAATTTAAGTTTATTTTATTTGAAATATAATCCTAATGTTTGATTTTTCAATTCGAACACAAAATTGCAAGAATTGTTGATTTGCAGAGATTAATTATAAGGAATTTAATCCTTGTAATTAGTTGAACGATAAGAGTAAATATTTCGAGTACTAATTTAATCGGATCTAATTTAAATAAATCATCAAAGTATAGAAGTAACTAGAAATTGCAGTTTAGAAGTTTCTATATTAAATTGTTTGTTAAATAATTCATCATTGTTGATGAACATCAGTAATTCACAATTAATGCATTTCTATGATGTTGTTGTATTTGAAATGAAAAGCTAATGACAAACTGGGTAGATGGATGATTTAAGATTCATTTTACTAATGTCTTTATTATTCTGAATTGTTGTAGTTTAATTCAGATGCATATTTTGAACTGCATTCTTTGCATTGGTAATAGATTTAAGATTTTACTAATAAATGATTTTAGAAGATTCTACAATTTTGAATTAGCTTATTTTACATTTATATATGTTTTCAACTGCATTTGAAAATTAAATGTAGCAATTTTATTTTTTGAAGTATTTTAACGAATTTATGTAATTTAGACTAATGTGAAATACTACTGAATCTTATGGGATTTGGAAAATTCGACAAATGGCAATCTGAATAATAGATATCCAAAAAAGAATTTTTTCATCATGTGATTCTGTATGCGCATAACAAAAATTTATAGAAATCAGAATAAAGATGACTTATATGAGAGAGGTAAGCAAGCTTGAAGAATTATTATTATAGGAGGCGTATAAAATAACATTATTTAAATTAGTCAAATAAAAATCGCTAAATAAAATTTCATATAATTTAACTATAACTACATGTATATGACAAATTAGTTAACACATTTTATAAGATTGTATAACTTATATTTAAAATTTGAATTGAATTTTGCAAAAATAGGATTGAAATTTTAGCTAATTATCATTTATCATCAATCTTATTTTACATATCTTTATAATAAATCATTATATCATTAATACTTTGAAATAAAAGGTTTGTACTCTAATAAAAAATAATTATAAAATGTCATTTCTGTTTCATTTTCTGTTTGAAATTTAAAAATGTTTTTGAAATACATGAATAAAAATTTCGAAAATTTTCCTTGTATTAAATGCAAGTTTTATTACATAATGAGATAATATTAATTCCACCTAAAGGTAAATTACTGTACAAATTAAATTTACAGAAGTAAAATATTTAACTTTGAGAATATTTTTTTATTTTAAAAAATCTCATGGGAGATTCATTTAAATAATTCTGCAATATTTTTATATAGAAATAAAAAGAAAATGCAATTGAAAAATTTCTAATTATACAAAACTTAAGTCTCTCAATAAATTAATGTATAATAATTAATGATGTGTTTAAGTTATATTTTATTAATATATATACTCAAAGAATGACTGGAATTACATAATAAATTAAAACTTGATGAATTAGTCTCTAAGATAGTTCAGATGTAAAATTTTGTAATTATTTCTTATTTGATTAATAAATTTTATTGACTTGTTCCTTTGATACAAATATTAAAATTAATTTTTCTAATTTTCAGTACGCTTTATAGTCATATATTATTAGCATTACCTTTCAATGATTAAATCCAAACAAATTATTTAAAAATTAGCAAAACTTCAAATGAGTCAACTTCATATTCATCGTTATGAAATGTAAACAATGCATAAATTAAGAAATCTTTTTAAAATAAAAAAAAAAAGATCACAAGAATGGAATAAATTACAACTGCGATTATCCATTATTATTTTTCTTCTCCTCTGTCTTTCAGAAAATTCTAGTCTTTATTTACCCACTTAAAACAGAAACCAAAGAAAAGTTCAACGCAAATAGAGAGAGAGAGAGAAAGAGGGGGATTTTTAACACAATCACTTGGAGAAGTTTAAAACTTAAATATTCATCCTGATGCCTTGTTGACAGGAAGCAGACATTTTTCTGCAGGAAATCTGGAAAAATAATGCGATAGGGGGTGGGGAGGATGGGGAGCGGAGAAGAATCAAAATTCCTTTCGCTGCAGCTTACCTTTCACGAAGAAAAGAATGTAAGAAGTACAAACAAAAGTTCTTATATGCAGATCCAGATTTATTTCCATCAACGCCCGTTAAAAGTGTTCTTTTCTTTCGAATATCGATGTCGTCAAAGTAAACTGCGAAAAGCAGAGAAGTAAAAAAAATGTTGGTTAAATAGTTAAAGTAATCGTTGAAAGGGATTCTGTTTGTATATCTAATGAGATTCCGTGTCAAATTAATTGAGTAAGAAGGAATAGAGTTGCTTGGAATTTTCTCGATTTTTCTCTCTTTCTTTCTATATTTTTTTCTTTTCATTTTGGTAGCAGTTCCAGGAAATAATCCTTTCGTAAATAAAGTTTGAAATCTTTATTTCTTTTGATGTCACTCGTGTATGTTATGTAGTGCCCCAAAACACACAATGGAGATAAATTTCAGGCTCGTGTTACACTTATTTTGCTTTTGAAATTCAAATGAATTCAGAATGTATTGAATGGTTTGGAAAAATCAAGTTTTAAATCTACATTAATTTCATTGGATTCGCAAGAATAGTTTGATATTTGAATTAGCAATAAGGATGGATACCTGGAGTATTTATTTAGAATACGAAAACCCATTTGCATTACAAATTTTACACTTCAGATTGTCACTTGGAATTTCATGCTCATGAATATAAAAAGTGTAATAGTGAGTTTTGTAGAAATTAAACTATTATTACGAATTCAATTAAAAAACTTTTTATTCTAAAGCTCTTTATTAATACTTTAGTAAATTAAGTTTTCTAGTTGAAATATTTCATTAATGATTAGAAGCGTCATTGAAAGTACTCTAAAGAGATTTGCTAAAAAATTTTAAAAGAATGCTGCAATATTATAATCCTTATTATATTAGCAAATAATTAAGTAATTGATTACATATTTAGTTACATGAAATAGAAATTTTTGGTTTATTATTATTATTATTATTTTATTCATTTCATTGTTATAAAATATTCATATTTCTTTTAATTATTTATTATTAAAAGATAGATTTTTTTATTATTTATAAATAATAATTAAAAGATTAATTAAAATAAATTTAAATTAATTGAAAATTATTAAAAAATAAATAAATAGAAATTAAGAGATGGATTAATATTAATTAAGTCAGAATAATTTAAAAAATTATACAGTGTCATTAAATTATTTCATCTAATATACACATTAAAGTTTTTTTTATTTATTTTAATAAAATTTCTAATAAAATAATAGTTAATTATTTATTTTTATATGGAGATTAATTCATTTAATTAGAAAATATTTTTTTTTTTTTTTTTTAAATATTTTGGGATGAAATAAAAGTCATTACTCTGAACACTGAAATAAATAATTTGTTTTTTTTATCATCATAAGAGAACTGATTTTTAAAAATATATTAAAAGCTATTTTAATTGTGGCGAATTTAAACAAAATTGTATCATATGATGAATAGCAATCAATTTTCCATGACTAATTACCATGAGCTAATAAAACTTTTGGAATGTAATTTCTTTTATAAAATAAAAATACAATTATAAAATTATTTCTAAATTTACAACAGTAATGTATTTTGTGCAAAAAAAAATTATAATTTATAATTATGTAATGCAGTATTATTAATTAATGCAGTGTTAATGTTCATAAAATTAATGCAACATTAATAATTTTCTTAGAAAATATCTTGATCTTAGACAACTTATGCAACAATAACTATTTAGAAGTTAAGTTCTTTAAAGAAAGTAAGTATTTTTACAAATTGATTAAAAAACTAAGATAGTTGGAAATCAGGAAAAAAAAATATATATATAAAAAATTGCCGGATAGAATCGCCGGATTTTTTTATATGGATATGCACAAAAAATAATAAAACTAACTGGTAATTAAATGAGATTTAAACGGATTTTCAAACGAAGAACGCAAAATTAAACTTTAAAAGTTAAGAATAATACCAGAAGTTGCTTAATAGACTTATCAAAGAAGCACAAGAAAAAAATTAGGGATTCGCGCCACTAAAATTCAATTCCGCCATTTTTATAAATCTGCTTATTGGCTTTAAGTCTAATTGAGCTGGTGTCACAACGATCTTATCTTCCGAATGATGAATAGAGATCGGAATAGTCTCCCAGCACCGCATTCTGGCCATAAGAATCCAAAGAAAAAAAAAACCCATCTAATCTTAATATCAATGGCAATCAAATTTTCATGAATAGTACTTTAATTAATTATTTGAGGAACCCATTAATAAAACTTTTTGATATGTATGTAATTTTTTTTTGTATAAAATAAAAATACAAACATAAAAGTATTTTCAAATTTATTTTTTTTTTTTAATTTTATTTTATTAATTATTTCTTATAAAATTTATTTAGTAATGTATTTTGTGCAAAAAAAAGTTTTGCAATTTATAATTAGGTAATGCAGTATTAATAATTAATGTAGTGTTAACATTAATAACTATACTAATGCTATATTAATTTTCTCATTCTCAGAAAAATAAATCATGAAACGCAATAGTAATTTTTAAACTTCTAAACTCTTTAGAAAAATTGTTTTAAAAATTGATTAAATAACTAAGATAGTTGGAAATCAGGAAAAAAAAAATATATAAAAAAATTGCCGGATAGAATCACCGGATTTTTTTATATGGATATGCACAAAAATAATAAAACTAACTGGTAATTAAATGAGATTTAAACGGATTTTCAAACGAAGAACGAAAATTAAACTTTAAAAGTTAAGAATAATACCAGAAGTTACTTAATAGACTTATCAAAAGAAGCACAAGAAAAAAATTAGGGATTCGCGCCACTAAAATTCAATTCCGCAATTTTTATAAATCTGCTTATTGGCTCTAAGTCTAATTGAGCTGGTGTCACAACGATCTTATCTTCCGAATGATGAATAGAGATCGGAATAGTCTCCCAGCACCGCATTCTGGCCATAAGAATCAAATGAAGAAAAAAAAAACCAACCATCTATTTTTTCCACATTCATTTCCTTGCCTGGGCTTTCAACTAATAAAGTTTAATTGGAAAACTGGGCTATTTCACACAGGAACGAACCCGTTTAATTCCATTTCCCCATACTTCTATCATTCATTCATTCATTCATTATAGGAGAGCCAATTCAAAACCCCTTGCATCGTCCGTGGAATTAAACTTTTTTTTTCCTAATTTTTTTTCTAAGTCTGTCGTCCATCCGTACATACTACCCCTAGACCCCATAGTTTTAAAAACTCCAAGACGTTTATAAATCGTAAAGAAAAAAAAAAAGGTCTTGGCTATCTTGATAAGAAAAGAAAGGGGGGCAGAGAAAAAAAAAAAAAAAAGAAGAATTGAAGAAAGAGTACCTGGGAGAAAGGGACAGGAAAACATAAAAAAAAAAAAAAAATTCCACCAGAGATAAAAAAAAAAAAAAAAAAAAAAAGAAAAGAGAAGTACTGGTGGTAATGTGATTTATTGAGAATCTAATACTTTTTATAGCTTTTTCTGCAGAGCAGCTTATGTAAACACTGTTAAAAAGAATGCAACGACAAACTAAGAATTATATACGTCTTTTTATTTATTTTTTTTTTTTTTTTACAGTTTCTCTCTCTCTTTCTTTCTCTTTCAGAAATAGCATTATCAGAATATTTATCCGTAAGAGAATGGGAAAAAAAAAGGAAGTTAGTATTGACGTTGAAAAATTTACAAAGACGAAGAAGGAGATACAAAAAAAAAAAAAAAATAATAAAATAAAATAAAAGAATAAATTTATCTCTCAATACAATCCGTTAAGACCTTTTCGGATCTCAAGTCTCCTATAAGAGAGTCTTCGGATGGAACAAAGAGAAAGTAAAATTAAAAAAAAAAAAAGCTTTTAGAGGGAAAAAAAAAACTTACAGGAAAAGTAAATACCCTCCATTGAAGAATCCGTATTTATATGTGCTTAAATTAAAAGAAATTTAAAATGAACGGCATAAAAATATCTCAGAATAGATTACCTGAATAACTATGTTACCTTTATATATAAATATGTTCATTTGAAAGTGTAAAAAGATGTATTGATAACAGATTCCTGTGTTGTAACATTTTATACCACGCTTACATTTTATGGTATTTTTTTTTTCTTGTAGCATATTTAAATGAATAAAATATGTTGTATGTCATAAAAGAGTTTTTATACTCATGATCATAAAAATGATTAAATTGAACTATAAAATGCATGAAACGAAATCATATACAGGATTCTTTTATAAGAAATTCAATATTTTTCTTCTGGTACGTAGCACAAAAATAACTTATATACTATTCTATGCATATTATATCATGTACAAGCAATCTTATATATCTATATTTTAACTAAGTGACATAGATGCACAATAAATATTTTTTTATGACCTGTATCAAACGGGAACAATCGAAATATAATATGATTCGAAGGAGGGAACGATACCTTCAGATATTTTTATTGCTGCTAAGAAAATATTTTATTTGGTTTTCAAATACATTTAAGTCATATAAAAAAAGGAAATAAATAAGATGAAATATCGTATGAAATATGTCTTAGTATTCTCGAGAGAGTTTATTAAAAACATAATAAAGAATAAAATTAAAATTTTTTTCTTACTCATCACCAATTCTTCAATTAAAAATATCTTATACTAATTCAGAATAAAAAGCCTTTCGTATCTACCTTAGTAAATTAATAATTTAACTAAAAATACAAAAAAACAAATACACGCAAAAATACGTTCAATTTGACTAATTCATGAAATGGGTAAGGCTAAAAAACAAAAAATAATTTATAAATAAATATTATATTGTTTTACATTAAGGATAAATAAAAGGAACTCCTGTTTTATTACTAGAAAATTATAATGTGCAAAAACAAATATTAAAAAAATTATGTTAACTTAATTGTGAAAACTAAAATTCCTTTTTGAATACCAGCTCTAAATTAATATAAAATCAGGTAAAAATACAAATATTAGTAAAAATTTGAAAATAATAAATAGTGTCATGTTAAAAACAAATATATTTATATAACGATGATATTTTTCAAAGTTTTATTTAATTATTTTTAGAAAACTGGTTTGCGAAATCTGCAATCACTATACATGCCAATACATACATACACACATAATCTTACTTTAATTATCTAACTTTACTAATTTTTTACTTGGTTCTTGATTATATATTTCAGAGTACAGATAAATTATGCAATATTTTTGTCTGAATTATGCAAAAGAATTTACTAACAAAAGACTATTATAAATACTTCGGATGCATACCAGACGCTCTTAATCACACCCAAACAAGGTTTTTTTTTCACAATAAAAATGAAAACATTGCAATTAGAAAAATATAAAGAAACATCTGCCCTTAATTTTTGACATTTAGATCTGCTTTTTCTTTCATCTGGTAAGTCCCTTTTAAAAGTTATGAAAGTTAACAAATATATCAGAAATCTGGGACATTTAGTTAAACACATTTACTAAAATTGCAATAATAAACCTCATTTTTGATTTAAAAAAACTTATAATAATCGTACTAATTGGACTAAACTAAACTAAATAGAACTAAATTTATAAATTTTTGAACTATAATTCGTTTGCTGATTAATATGAAAACAACATATACAAAACACAAGTAATGGCAAAAAAGATTATCTTTATAATAAAAAAAGTAAACATGAATATTTTTACATGACTTAAGAGTTTAAACATTTTTTTTAAACGAAACAAAATTTCACGTAATAGAATGATGATTCTAATTCTTTAAGAGTTCTAATTCAACACGATAAAAATTAGACAATATTGCTTTTATAATTGGTATGAATCTTCAAACTAATAGACAATAACATTTGCTTTTGAAATGGTGTCATATAGTAGAAGCTTTCTTTAAATTTCGCAAAAAGAATAGAATTATTTTGATAGATGTGCTTAAATTTTTCTATATTATATTCTGCATATATTAGATATACGTCATATGTCTAAGTTATATAATTAGCTTACTATATACATATATATATATATGGGATTTACGTTTGTAATAATTGAATCAATGTTTACAATAACTCATTAAATTTTTTAAAAAAGAATCCATCATTTCCCACTTGCTAAGTAATAAATTGGCAAAATAAATAATTGGTTTAAAACCAGGCATATATCTCACCATTTGCTCTTAAAAAGAAAAGTTAAGAGACCGTTTTTAAATATTTCCTCGTTTGTTTTACAATTAATAATTAATTTTGAAATTGACAGCACATTTCCTCTTGTTAAGCTCCAAAGTTCAGCCATTCGTTCACGAAATGGACAATACCACTCTATAGTGGGTAAAGAAATTATCATGAGTAGTGACAGTAGCCTCAGATACCTTTGGAGGGAGAAGGGGAGCAGTTAATAAGAACAAGATGGCTGTGAAAACATAAAGAAGACCGAAAAGTTAAAAAAAAATTAAAAGAAACTGTTCATTAACTATTCAAAGAGGACAAACAACAATTCTGGCAGCAAAAGCAGATACATATAGTTTATGATGGAATATGGACTGTAATACGAACGTTTTTAATCGCATTTCCTTCTTTATATTTATGGAATGTGGTTTTAGTATGGTTATAAATTTCTTAACAAAAAGAAAGAAGACTGCAAATAACGTTGTGATTTAAGAATACTGCTCAGAAAACATAGCCGATAGTTCATTCTTTGAAAGCAGCTCACTAAGTTAAGCCTTCTCATTAGGATGGTTTTCAGTATCATTCGCAATTTTTATTTTCATGTTATCCTTTGTTTTCTTTTTTTATGTAATACAAATATTATTAGTGTTGATTTCAAAAATTAATTTCATAAATTTAAACTTCAAGTTGTCTTATTTATAATATAATTATTTACTATGTTTTAAGACTATGCTTTCTTTAAGATACTATATTTTTTTACTACGTTTTACCCTACAAAATCGTTTCTATATCTTTTGTTTTTTTTTTTCTTTTAAAGAAGGTATATTTCAGAGAAGCACTGATTAAGCTTTTACCTCAACAGCGAATGGTAGTACAAATGTGTTTGGGAACACTAGCTTATCCAATCATCTAAATTTTATGGAAAAAAACTATTTTATTAATTCAATCTCTTGAAACATGTACATTTTTTTTATCTGCATTGATTAAGTTTTTACTTCAACAGCGGATGATAGCACAAATGAGTTTGACAACCACTAGCTTAACCAAAAATCTAATTTTTTTTTTTGGAAAAACAATATTATACATTCAATCTCTTGAAACAAAATATATACTTTGTAGTATTTGCATTATTTAAAAAAATATTTTACTGTTCATTTCGTTATCCTATACACACTGTCCTCTCTCTGGAGTATACCTCTCAAAGTTACATTTTATTGCTATCGTCAATTTATTTCCCCATAACCGCGCGTCGTCAGCTTTTAGAATAAACTTTTAGAAGGCCATCCATTCTGTGACGGACGCACCCTATCATAGTCGCGAGATTTGAGTCCCCGCACGTAAAAAGGAGATTCATGTTTCATTCATGTAAAACGGTCTTCCGTAAAATCTCATTTCTCACGTAAAGAGGAAGCATTACGGAACCAATAGATTCAAGAACCGCGCTCGTAATTTTATAAGAGAAAGCGGGAGGAGGCATCGGGGCTGATCTTCGCACCGCATCGTAACGATGTTCCATATAAAACAGGCGATGCCTTTTCTTTCTTTTTTTATATGTTCGTTCTCGTTTTTATTATATAAATAGAAAGGGGAAAGTGCTGGTATCTGAAAATGCTGTTTTCTTTAAATTTATCTGGGTTTCTCGATGTCAGTAGTTGTTGTTGAAAAGTTGTTGTTATGATATTAAAATCTTAAAAATTGTAACCGAGTTTTAAATGTAATAATACCAATAAATAAATAAAATAGTTTGAATGAAAAATTTCAAGGTGTATTGTTTTATATTACAACCCTTCAAATATAAGAAGGGCAGAAGTTTAATGCTTGCTAAGATTACATATGCATGTTGGTTTCTAGCTAAAATAAAATTCGTTCAAAGACCAATCATTCTTGTTTTACTTTAATTCCTACCCTTAATACTACAATTAAAAACTCATTAGTTTGTCACCAAATTATTAATTCACAACAATATAATATTCTTTTATATTTATTTTTATAACAGTGGTTGTTTTTTTTAATCTCGAACCAATAGAATTGTAAGCTCTTAAAAAAATAATTTCCCCCATATTTTTTATTATTTGAAGCAAACACATATTAAATTAATTATCAAAATTTAAAGAAAATTAACTTTTAGTACTTCAAAATAATTAAGCATAATTTGTTTTTTTCAATGTACTGCATATGCTGCCATTTGGAAAATAATTAGGAATTGGATGCCATATAAAAAGAATAACGAAACATATTGTAGAGAATTAAAAACTGCATGGGAAATATTACTGTAAATTTGTTTTAAAATGCAAAAATATATGAATAAAAGTGGTAGTATTTATTAATAAAGCGAAAATGTCATTGATTGCCTCCTAAATTAGTGTGGTATATGAAAAGGTACTTTGTGAAATTAAATAAAACAATATAAAGAAACACTTAGCATATTAAGCATTACATTTTAGTTATAATCCTTTCTCAAAATAGTTTAAGAACCATTATTCATAGATTCGAATAAGACCATTATTGGTGTTTAATATACTACAAAATAAATAAAATTTTGTTTTCCAGTCAATAAGAAAAATATTGGATCCTATGACAAAAAATCTGATATCTTACAGAAAAATTAAAACTAACCTACAAAATGGTAGCCGAAGTTTTGAATTTTATTTTTGCGAATATGTTGTTTTAAATGTGTTGTTTTTTAACGGATTAAAATAACTACAGAGAGCGAGATTATTAATATTTATAGTTTTGAATCATCAGTTATTTTTTTTAATTTTTTCTGGCTTCCTATAGATTATTTGACAGTGAAAGATATTCCATTTTACCTTTATGTTTCATATATCTATGCTTTAATTTTTTATGGAACTTTTTATATTCATCTTTAAAAGATATCCACATAACATGAAAATAAAAACCTATTTTGTCCACTGAATAGCCCAAGGAAAAAAAAAAAAGACGCATGAGTGCAACAAAAAGAACTTATGTTTCTCTGTCAAAAATAAATACTAATAAAGAGTAAAAACAAAATTCCGATCAAAAGACAGCAAATCCCGTCAGAGAAAAAGGATTTTTGGTCCCATGCGGTCTCCGAGCTAGGTCATGGTCCATTAAAAACCACTCAGCTAGCCCGAAACGGTCATACATACATATGCACGCTTTTCCCGCGAGGGGGCACTGGCTGTCTAGCTAAAATGCATTTGTTTCAAAGTCCAGTCATTCTTGCTTTGACGTCATAAGAGGTTGCTTTCCTCTCCTTCGCTAGCTCCACCTTCCCCCTTCCCCCGACCCCCAGGATTTTATTCCTTGACTTAACCACAGTGGAGATAGGAAAAGGGGGAGGTAGCAAAAGCAAAAAGGGGGCAGGGAGGTTAGGGCGTCTTTGTAGTTGTTATGCCTTATGGGATTACCGACATGTTTTCCGGCGGTGGAAGCACTCTGTTGGGAAAATTGATGGATCAGAGAGGGGAAAAAACCATACAGGAAAGGCAAGTAGGAGAAAAAAACACACAAGGGGTAAAGTAGTCTGCACACACACACAAAACATGCAAAGGGACTGAATAAGAAAAAAAGAATAGATAAATAACAGATAAAAAAAAAAAAAAAAAAAGATCGTAGCAGTCCATAGAATTTTTTTTTTTTTTTACTGTGTCTCACTTTATTCTTCGTATCTATTTCCGTTTTGTTTTAAAGAGAGAGAAAGAGACAGAAGGAAAAAAAAAATAAAAGGAAGATGAAAAAAATTCGTCAACAAACAAGCCCTTCTGGTTTATGTGTATTGAGAGCCCTGTCTTCGATTTCGTTTCCTGCAGCTTGTTTTGATGTTTTTTGACAGTAAATGCTCCTGGCAGATCAAAGTTATGCAAAAATACTTCGGAAGAGGATTTAGGAACTGATCTGCTCGCTTTTGTAAGTTGTCAGTGTTGTCTTTTGCCCTTTTTTCATTAATTTTTTTTTTTACTCTTTTTCAAACCTTCGTGCTGCTAAGACATATTTGCACAAATAACAAGACGAAGTATTTTTTATTTCATTTTTTTTTTTTTTTTTGTTATTGTTAAGCTTAGTCTTTTGAAAGCTTCCCTTTTACCTATGAATATGTTTTTTGATAAGAATAAGTTTATGCATTTTTCTAAGTAGGCTTATAAAACATTCGTTTTCTTATACAATATTATATACTCTACAGTATCTGCTGGAGGAGAAAAATTGTTTTGTTTTTAATCTAAGTACATTTTCAAATAATACTTTTGGAGGTATACTGGCTTTAGAGGTAATGGGAAATCGAAAAACAATATTCATTGTAGAAATGTGTAACTTTTAAACTCGGCTACATTGGTTTTATTTTATTTTTGCATAAGATTTTATTTTTATCTATTTACATTAAATAGGTTTCAGTTATTTCATTTGAAAAACATTATTATTTTTGTGTAATAAGCTATAAAAAGTAAAACTTCAGCTTGTGAATTTTCTATTAATCTATAAGTTCGTATTCATATTATGATTTTTATGCGGATTTGTTCGTACAGCTCCTGCATTAAAAAAAAAGACATTTCACTTTTTAATTTGGGTAAAAATAATTTCTAAAATTTTCAAAATGTAAAGCTATTTTCAAATAACTGCATAAAATCACTGTATCATTTTACAGGACATTCTGACATATGATTTAAACATCTGAAATGAATAAATCACATGATTTTTGTTTTATTTTGAAAATTAAAATAAGTTTTTACGATTTACGATACGTACAAACGATTTTTTTTTTATTTCTCATACAATATACTTTAATAATAATGTTAACTATCGATTTTATTTATTATAGCCTAATTTTTTTCATTTGTAAATCTTAGTTTTTTTATTTAACACATTTATAAAGCTAACTCTGAAATGAGCTATCTTTATGAAGAAAAATGTATGATTGCGTCTATTTCTTTAAATACAATTAAAATGAAAAAAAAAAAATGTTTGTAAAAGACTTATCCAATAACAATGAGCAGCATTTTAAATGTAAATATATATTATAAAATTGATAAAACGTTCTACTTAAAGTAGAACTAATTTTCAGTAGAGTAGAACAGAATTGGAAGGATTAAAAACAATATCATTATTAGATTATTTTTATTGTTAAATAGTTTCAATTTTGAATAACATCTAATGCCCCCACTACTTTATAAATATATTTATGTTGATCTCATGTAGATAAACAACGCATCTGAGACACAGAAAGATCTCCAAACTCTTCAAAAATATTCTCATAATATCACAATTTGAATGTAGAACAAAACGCACGATTTGAGTCCTGCATTTTCCTCCCCGTCTGCATTTACAGATCATCTGACACTAAACGTGTCCAAAGACACAAAAATAAAGCACCATTTCATGTTGAGATAAGATAAAGCACAGACATAGAAAGGACCTCTTCCCTGCCCTAAAAAAGGGTCCCTCCTTTTTGTTACCTTTAAGAAACAAATGGAAAAAGGATTCCTGCCTCTTAGGCTCGCAATCGATTCAACCCCTTCTCTTCAATGCGGAAGCCCATAGGACTTTTTTATAACATTTCCTGCATCCATCTTTCTATACATACACGGAGAACCGTTTGAGTTTCGATTCCGTTTTTAGGAGTATTATTTCTTAACGCATCACTGGCTCTCTATTCGGGAGATAAAGCGACCTTTTCTTTTTGGTTTGCTTGTTGTTGTTGCTCTTTTGGAAACAATGGTTAGGGAATTTTTAAAGTTTTTTTAGGGGGCTGTATACGATGATGAAACATTAAATCTTTACCTCTTCGTCTGGTTTGCTTAAAATTCGTGGAATATGTTTGTACTATTGGGGAAGGTTTGTTTTTATCTTGTGTAACATGATGTTGTTGTAGTGTGAAAGATTAAAGTTTATGATTTCATTTAATGTTTTTATGAATTTCTTAATTTATTTCATCATTATAAATTAATGACTAAATGTACATAAATATTTTGGCTGAAATCTCTTTTTAATTTTATTACACTTATTTTGATATATACATTCATTTTTCATGAATTTTAAATGTAAATGCAACATTTTAGTAGAAATGCAATTCTCTAGTTCATAAGGTAGTTTGGAATTATCCAAAACATGAGGTTCCAAAGCAGTTATAGTTAAGAAATCTTTTTTTATCCTACGCCAGACCTAGGCATGACCGCCAACAATCTATGATGGGCAGCCCAATACAGTTCAGAATCGTACACAAATCAATTATAATCTTTTGCAGTATTTACAAGCATTAAGTCAATAAGTCTAAGTTCAAGTGGTCCACATTCATATCAAAATTAACAGTGAAGCAAAGTTGGCAAGTTGAAGAGTCTACCAATCCAAACCGGTGAAGGTGCTTCATAAGATAGTCATATCCAGTTTATATACTGCAATTAGCTACACCAATAGATTTAGTCAGGAAGCAGGGATTGGGATTTTTCAATAAGGAACCCCAAGTTGGAAATAGTTTCACGATGACGGGCGTTTATTATAATACAATAATATATCAATAAATTAACATATCTTTTGATTAGACAATTTATTAAATAAGGATTTTGGCCAGAAAAATATTGATTAACCAGATATTAAACTTTTAAAAATCACTATAATAGAATGTTTTAAATAAAATTATTCAACTTAAGAAAATTTTAACTTTGCAAAAAAATTGCATAATGATCATTTTTAATCATATAAGCTAAAAAAAAAAATTAATTTATCTAAATTGAATGCATTTACTTTCCAATAAAGTATCGATAAAGATTAGCTGTTGAATGAAATTATACTAACAAATAAAAATCAACGACTATGAATACTACTTTAACAACAAAAAGAATTCTTTATATGTGAAAAAAAAAAAAAAAAAAAACATCCTAAAGTACTTGTATATATGTGAACATATTACATTAGGCTTGAATATTTATGTCACAGGCAAAGTATTAGATTGCTTAATGTGTAAAAGTAATAATTGTGGTTTTTCTAACTAGTAATCTTAACATATTAGGAAAAAATTATATAATACATTAAATCTTTTTATCTTTTTACAAAAATACCCATCTAAACAATAATATAAGTCTCAACAGAAACATTTAATTTAGGAATCTTGGTGATCAGGAAAACAAAAATACCAGTTCTCGAGTTAGAGTTGCACATAAAAGAAAAAAGTTTAACAAAAATCTCTTCGAAACCTCACTGTTTCATTGGAAAGAAAGAACACAGAACAATTTAACTCGAAGATTTCTTTTAGGATTTCTTTTTTCTAGCAATCCGAGTTGGACAACTCTACCGACAAGACACACCGCAGCCTCCAAAAGAACAGTTTCAACCGAAAGAAAACTTCAGACACTACTTCACGCTCACGTCTGCCAAAGTCAAGTCAAGAGTAACTGACTTTGAAAAGCCGGACAACAGACTGGAACTTGGTGTCTTGGTGAAAATGCCTGTCAGGGCCCGGACTACAAAGAATATTGATTATCCGTGATTGATTGCGTTGTATAGCGGTTACTGTCTTTGGCGAGCTTGATTTATGGGTGACTTTTTTTCAATGCTGGAAGATTCAATGGCGAACTGTTTGTGTTGGCGCCATTTGAAAAGTCGCCAAGTTCATAAGTAATAAATATGACGTATGGGTTAGGGAAAAATATTCCTCTATTTGTACAAATGTATTTAGACAAAATGACATAAGTTTCAGCTTGCACACGAAGGGTTAATGTTTATTTTCGGGAAATAAATTGATCGTTTCCAGATAAAAGAAAAAAATTTTCAGTGTTGTATTTTGGTTTGAATTGGCGTGGTTTGGTTGAATTCGAAACGAAGCAAAAACATTGATAAAAATATTTAGTCTTTATTGAAAGGAAGGTTATGAAAAATTCTCATTTTATCATGATAGACGGTTATAGAACAATAGTACGTAGAAGATTTTTAATCTCTTAATTTTTATTAATTATTTAAAGAATATTCAGCTGTATAATATTTAAGAATAATAATATAATTAATTTTATCTTCATACAATGGAATACATTTTCTTTAACTATACCAAAGTATTTTTAATCATTTAATTCTTTTATGACTGTATAAAGCAAACATTTCTACGTAAATGTTTCTTAAAGTATTATGATTTAATGCCTTTAATCTTTCTTAAAGTTTTGGAAATGAATGCATATAAATGCATTAAAATACATTTAGGAAATTAACTAAAACGGAAAATTAATCATATTATTTTATTAAAACTATAATGAAATATATATTCTCGAAAGTAATTTATCAAGAAAAATATAACACACTCCATGCAGTGGAATATAAAATTTATGAAATCTTATTTGTGGGGAAGAAATAATGGAATTTATAATAATCATTTATTAAGAGATCCAAGATGTAGAACATAAGAAGTAATTCATCAAAAGTTAAATGAACATATATATTATGGGCTACACAATTTTTTATCATTCTATTCTAAGTTTCATTGGGAAGACTGTTGAATTAAAAACATGATTTGAAAAAAAACACTACTTACTTTTAAGAATACAACGTAAATAAAATTTTAATTATTTCTTGAAAAATTCTATATTTTAAAATATAGAATTTTTTTGTTAAGTTTATAAGATAAGATAAGTAACTAAAAACTATCTTATAACACTTGAATTGTAAATTTTTGATTTGTTTTAACTAAATATTAATTTTAGTATTTTCAAAAAAATTAATAAATTTTCTCGCAAAACCGACATTAACATATTTTTCTTCTTCCTTGGTGCAACAGCCCCATGATAGGCCAAGTGTGTCTGTCTACTAGCAGATTTCGAGACAGGAAATATTGTTTTTTACGGGTGTGGTTGTCAGCCCCACGACTAACGCTCTATAGTCATATTATAGACCGGGACCTACGGTTTAAAGCGGATACCAAAACCACTACAAACATCTATAGTTCCAGAGCTCTAGTCACTCGCCCATCAGGTCCCACATTAATGTGTTTTATGCATAAATAATTAAATCATATTTATTTAATTATTTTATATAATATAGATAATATTGAAATGTTTTTATTTGGGAGATTTTTAATAATCATTCAACATTGTTTTGATATGAATTAATATCATAAATTATCAGTTCATAAAATATTTAGAATAACAGTTATATTTCTTCAAAAAGTTTATAGCTATCAGAGTTATATTGCAATATAATAAATGGGAAACAAATGAAGAAGTTGCAACAACTCATTGTTTTCTTCAATGTCGACGAAATTGATTTTAAATTTTTTCATATTTCTCCATTTTTCGTTTCTAAAACTGTGCTCTGATAAAGTAACTGATATTATGCGAAATAGCTTTTAGCAATTCCCAATAATCAACTGATTGTTGTTTACCATGCATTTACTTATGAATCGGTTTCTATAAAAAATTAAACAACCTCTACAATCTCTCTTTCTCTCTCTGTATAGATATGATGAATCCCTCAGAGCATAAAGAATTGGAAACCTTTTACTTCATTCTCCGCTGAGTTTTCGAAGCAGCTATTAATAAAGAAACAAACCGACCTTAAATTCACACATATCTTCCCCCTCCACGTGACTTCTCTGCGGGGATCTGTCCTGGTGCATCGGCGACAAGAAAAATATCGTCGTCTGGAGGGGAAAAAAAGTTCTGATGAAGCACCTGTCGTTGGCTCAGGTAAGCCGGGCCTCCAAATCTCCCTGGAATAGGCCGTAGGAAAAGAGGATTACTTTTCGTTTGGGAGGATAGGGGAAGGGGGGGAGCTGCGTCTCAAGTGACCGTAACAAATTACCAGTGGGGGTGGAGCCATGAGTGGAAGGACCCTTCGGTGGGGGTGGTGGAAGTCCCCTGGACGTAATGTTGATGCATCAAAGAGATTAGCAAAACTCGATTTTGTGGTTGTTTGCAGTGTCTGCATGCTGTGCAAATGGATGGAAAAGTAGTTGGGGAAGAGTTTTTCTTTTTTTCGTCTAAAGATTTTATCCACATCAGTAATTCGAAATTCTCGTAATTCTCTGAAAAAAGGTTTAGTTTTGTGTTGGCTCAAAGAAAACAGAATTTTTTTTCATTTCCAAGAAGTTTTAATGTCAATATAAGTTTAAGATGATGTTATTGAAATCAACAATGTTCAAGAAGTAAAAAATAGGTTTATGGATGCTTATCAATCTGTAAAAATATTTTAAATATATTCTCAAAATTGGGATATTTGCACAAAATGTTGTTAATTTCCGATTTTTCATCAATGCATTTGTTTGAAATGTTTTGATTTTTGCTTTCAATGCAATTTTTTTTTTTATAAATATTTGTAATTAAGCAGATATGAAATATTATTAATTAATTAGTTCTATTCAAAAAGTCAAATCATATTTTTAAAAATAATATTTTAAACATTAATTCTTTAAAATCCTTTTTATGTGACATCTAAGTAGAATAAATTTAGTGGAAATAAGAAAAAATTGGGGATTACTTTTTAAATTTGTTTTCTAATCTAAAGCTAAAGTAACAAACGTAAATACAGAAACAAAACATATCTCAATTACAAATATATCTCAATTAAATTAAACTAAAATAATTTTTAAAAATTCAATCTCATTCATTTAATTTATATAATAAGGATAGAAAAGTAGGGATATGACAAATTCCTTAAAAGAAGCGCTTTAAGCAACGTCATCAAAAAACAAGAATAATGAATTTGTGCTTCGACAAAAATTACAAAATTCTATAAAACTAGCAGAAAATATATCATACATTATGCATGGGTTTTTCTCCCATTATTTCAAATAACTGATTCTGAGATTTCAAATATTCTCAATAATTTTCATTAGGAAAGAAATCTGTCATAAATAAGAGATCCTACATTCTCATAAAAAGATCTTTAATAATTTGAATTTACCTCTGTTCGATAGATCGCTTCATAAATAAGAAATTAACATCAGTCAACAAAAAGGAGATTTTCAACCTTACAAAGGTGTCTTTTCAATCCATTGATTACCATGAACACCAATTCTTTTCATGAGTAATGGAACCAGGAGTTCCAATTGAGGAATCTGTTCTTTTTCAAAGTCTTAAAATTCGATTTTTCTTGCAAAATAAGCACCTTCCAATGAAAATAAAAAGCGCTTCGCTTGCAATCTTACCTCCTCCCTCCCCCAGATTCTTTTCACCTGATCCCCCTTTTTTTTTTTTTACTGTTTTCGAACAAGAAAGCGAATAATGCTTCGAATGAAGAGAAGAGAAGAAAAAAAAACTGTTTGGTGCAAAAGTCTTCAGAAACACAGAATGCACAATGTTCGAAGAGGGATTTGCAATTCGCATTTTCCCCTCTGTCTTTTCTTTCCGTAATGTTTCGGCGATAGGGATCCCCTGTGGTGAAAACATCTTTCAATTCCCAGTAAATTACATTAAAAGGGAAAAATACACCCCCTTTTTCCCCTCCCTAGCTTAAAAACTATTGCTGTCAGCACAAAATAGGTAAGTAAATGCCAAAGTATGTACTTTGTCAAATCTATATTTTCCTGTTGTTGCCGCTTATGTTTCTTTTTAGTTTTTTTTTTTTTACGAATTATTTTTTTCCCCTTACCTTACCTGCTAGTTCTGCATTCGACGCTTTTAGAAAAGACGGTATTGCTTCCTTTGAAATTTTAATGGACTTAGGATTAAAAGATTATTATTTTTGTTCTTTCCCTTTTTATTCTGTGTGATGGAAGGCAAAATAGACAATCGAGCGAATAAAATTATGTTTTTCTATCTCGCTGCGTTCGGGGCTTTTAATAAAAGAACATCAAAGCGAAGGAATTTATTGGAGATTACTTTTAAATGTAGTGGACATTTTTTTCTCTTCAAATTTATGAAGGCTTTTTATGAAGGCAGGAATTAAATTTATGTTTTTGAAAATAAAAAGAAGGAACATATGCTTGCTTTAATTTAAAACAATAAAGATTTGCTGATAGCATTTCAAATTTAATATTGTTGATGCAATTAAGGACATGATTCTGATATGTCAGCCAAATAATCAAGTTGTAATGCATTTTAAATATTTTAAAAAATATTTGATAATAAAAAGAATTCGTATCTGATGATTAATGGATGGAAAAGCAATTTACCATAAATGCATATCCCTCAAAAGGGAAGTATAAAAACAAACGAAGTTCAGTATAATTTTATTTTAAATACTCCTATTGGCTAGTGGTTTTAATACTCCTATTGACCTTGTAGTTTGAATTTTTGCTCTTGTATAAAACTAATAGCTGACTTTTATTTCTTGTTTATTCATTTCTCACGTTTTGCAATAGCTAATCAAAACACTTTTAATTATTTGTTTTTAATAACTAGTCGTTCTGGCTGTAGACGCCGTGCAACAGCAGCTGCTCTTGACCTAGTGTTTTGTCTTTCTCTCGGAACTGGAGCCCAAGCTTTTAAATTCCATGTTAATAAAAAAATAAATGAGTTTTCATGTTTATTAAATGATTCACTTGGCCTACGTATGTATCTTTAATATGGATTGGCCTTGGATTGTATTTTCAGCTGCCTTCTGGACTTAACACACCCACCTTATGACATATACAATTTATTTCAGTTTGTGTTATCTGTCTCGATTATGAACAATTGAATTTCTAGTAAAAATATTCTGAAGTTTTAATGTAGCACGTATATTAAGCTACTTAGATAGTATTAATTTTTTAAGTTCTAAATTTTTTCATTTATAAAATACATTATTGAAACTAATGTAAATAATGATATACATTAAAAAGTGTGTGTTTTATAGGCAAGTCTGAAATAAAGTGAATAATATACTTCTTTCATCTTCGGAATTTTTCAAAAGATATTTTAACTTATAATTTTGGAAGAATGCCCCAACTAACTTGTCTCGTGTTAGTTCTAAAAGTTTATATTTGGAATTCAATTTCTACTTGATGAACAAGGCACTTGATTGTAAAATTGAATACCGTTTATTTTTTAGCTGCAAATGCTTTATGTAATAAATTTATTATTGTAGAGACAAAAAGTACAAAGTACAAAACAGTAGATATTAAAAATTTGCATGGAATTTTTTGTATTTTTGATAATTTTTGGGAATAAAAGAAGTACAAAAAGTTGAATACTAAAGTTTTATATAATATTGTTCATTATTTTTGCCAGTTATTGGGAAGAGAAAAAAAAGTACAAAACAGTTCGAAACTAAAAATTAGCATGGTATTGTTTATTATTTTTGATAGCTAATTTTAATTTATAACTAATAGATTTAAAAATAAAACAATTATGTCATATTTATTGACATTTAAAGATATTTCTTTCAATAAAAATACTGTCTATTTTATTCTTAATAAACATATGAACAATTTTTTAATTTGATTTATTCAAGGAAATATGCATGCATACTAAGAAAAATCATATAAAGCTCATTATTTATCTCCAAATTAAATTTAAAAATAATATTTTTTTCAGAAATGAATTATCAGAAATAGATTATTAAATTATTACTAAATAGAAAAAAAAATTAAATCAAATTTAAAGGTAGTAATTATATGAAATGAAATCAACTAGAACAAATTAAACTATTTATTTAGTAAAGACGAAAAGCGCTTATAAAAATGTATGCGTTACTTTAATTAAACAGTGCTTCCTGTCTTTGTTCTGAGTAATTCGTTCAACAAATGTTGACATTTCCGATGTGCAAAATCCAATTCAGATGTAATTAATTCTTGATAAAAGACGTTTTAACTATTTGAATATATATGCATGCAGAAGTTAAAAATGTCCACACAAAATAGTTGAATAATATTGATTCCTCCATTTTATTAAGAGTCAATTTAATTAAACATTCAGTATATAATCGAATTATTTCAGATCAAATCAATACTAATAAAAAGTCCATTTATCAACTCATTTATTTCTTTTTTTGTTGTTGCAAATGGAGTTGGAACTTTCCCTTTCTTTTTGACAGCAAATAGCCAACCAGTAAATGTCAAGTTCGAATCTTCCTCGCTAGCTGAGATCCAGCAAATGACTGAGTTGAGTAATTAATTGGATTAATAGTTAAAAGCTGGATGCACTCTTATTCACTAACAGACGCAGACATCAGGTAACAAGTTGCATTAGAGCCCATGGAAGGGAGACATGCCTTAGGCCTTTCCAGAACTCAGGATGGAACATCTTCTGCACTCCTTTCTACTCTGATTCAACTTTTTACTTAAACTGTCATGTTCCGTTCAGGATAAGGAAGTTATTTTTAAGGGGTGATGTGAAAGGGGAGTTAATGGTTCGATGGAATTAAGTGCAAGTTTTAGTTTTTTTTTTATCTGTATCTAAGTGACATAATAAAGCTTTTTTCTCCACCTTGGGTAAAAAATTGCTTTTAGTTAAGAATATTTATGGTGTGGGTCTAAAATTATTAAAAGGATGATTATGAAAATTTAATCTATGTATCCATTAGTATTTTCATTTTTTTTTTTGTGTGCAAAGGATTACGAAAGTGATTTTTTTTTTTTTAATATTATTTTTATATAATTCCTTTAAGGAATTTTTTTGCGTCTGTGTAAAAGGGCACCTGATTCAAATAATAAATTTTTGTTCGTAAAATTTGGGTTTTTTCCTTTAATATTCTTATACTATTACTCACCATTTTATCTAGTAAGGCCTAGTTATTTCAAAAATGGAAATGAAATCTAGAAATATATTGCATAATAAATGTTATGACATGCATTGACTAAAAACCTTTAAGCAATATAAAAGAACATAAGGATTAAATAAAACAAATAAAAAAATAAGAATTAAAAAGATGAAATTATAAAGTTTATAGTCAATTAAAAGTGAACAGAAACATAATACTATTAAAAATTTAGTCTCTGCGAAATTAATTACTATTACATGATTTATATAAATTATATAATTGTTTCTAGTTACATTTTAAGAATTCGAAGAATTTAGTAGAAAAAAATTGCGCATTGTTTACGTTTTAAAAGTACGTGCTTCGTCATTGGCTCAACAGTCTCATGGCAGGTTAAAAATCGACTGGCTACCACCAGGTTTCGAAACAGGAAATGCTTTCCTTTTGAAGATTAGGATTGTCAACACTACGAATAATACTCCACAGTCATATTAGACCGTAATCTACGGTTTTAAGCTGGATTTCGAACCTCTATAAACACCCATGACACTCCCGGGATCGAACCCGAAACCTGTGGCACCGAGGGGACAGCACAGTATTCACAGAGTACAGATTTTCTTATTTATTATTTAGTCCATTGTTATTATATATCATTTAATCCATTTTATCCATAGTATTTACTAAGAACTAAATACATTGTTTTGTAAAAAGATACAAAGTCCAATAAAATGAATCCACCAGCGATTGACGAAAACGAAATAGAATATTACTTATTTAAAACTTTTTACTTTTATGCATTTCTTTTCTTTAATTTCCTTTTATACTTCATGTTTTCATTCTGGAAGATAATCATTCATCGAATAAACAAAGAAACATATTTCGACTCAAAACTTCAATGCATCACTGTAGTAAGTGTTCCTTCGTCTACGAAAACACATTTCTCTTTTAAAGTTACCAATATTTACTTTTACTAATGAAAACCACTCTTTTAAACACTGTGGGTTACATCCAGACATTGTTTTATTGTTGACTTTCCATTTGCTCATTGTCAACACCGAAAGCTCGTTTCGCTCGTTGTGTACCAACATCAACCCTGCCACAGAAAATGAATTTAAATTGCTAAAATAACACACCGAAACATCAATTATCATAAGCGAAACACACTATAGTGGTAGTGGCATTCATAATACACATACACATACACAGAACCATCTAATGGTACCAACGTTACTTATACTTACATTAGTCAAATCGTGATGGAACTAGGCTCTGGAATATATATAGCCCAGGGCTTCAATTCACTTAGGGCCGGTTTAAGTAAACATTAATTAACGGAGATCGCAGGGGAAGGGGGGTGCACTCAAGGCCAGGCTTGCCCTACCCCCTACTCCTCCATCCTCACATGTGTTTGCTCGCATACCAGAAATGGATTGAATATATACTTGAGGTGATTTCCTTAGCTGAATTTATGCTCCGGTTAGATGGTGGGTTGTCACGATTCTGATCCTTGGGGTGTGCGGTTCTAATGTGAGAAGAACCCTACTCGAGGTAGCCTCTGAGAGCCTCTCACTCACTCACTCACCCCGGTGCGAGATGGAATCAAGATCGCAGACGATTGTTGCGGAATGGTGAACTGAAGTGACCTAACGATCCTTGAATTCATCGAGATAAGAAAATTTGAGGGAGGAGAGATTATTCAGTTGAATTGAGGCTCTATGGGGATGGAAGGTTTTGATGTATTAATTTCTCCCAGGTTGCTGGTAGAGAAGTGGAAGTGTTAAATGGAAAATTGATGGATAGAGGTTTAAATTAACGTCCTATTTATATTAATGCGTGATTATATATAAATTCTTTCAAGCTCAAACTAATTTATGTTGTATTATTCAGGCATGAAACATAATTTAAGTATCTTTACAGCACAGAAAACTAATTTTGAAATTAGAGCAGTTTCTAAAATTTTAATAAAAGTTAGCAATAAAACATGTTTATTAAAATATTGAATAATTATAAATGCAATATAATAATATATTTTATAGAAAGGTATATTATATAATCAAGATTGGTACTGACTAACGAATGTTTATTATATTGACAATTTTTTTCTACATTAAAATAGAGCATTTTAAGTATTGTTAAAGTGAAAAAACAATTTTTTTGCCATGTGTTGAACAAAACATTAATAATATCCGACTCTTCACTTTTTCTTTTAATCACAAAATAAAAAAATGAACTTTAAGTTAAAAATATATGCATATGTAGTACATTGATGGATCTAATGTTATGCTTGTCTTTCCACGAGCAAAAGCTTACTTATGATAAGGAGAAAACACTACCTTCCAGAAAGACATTTAAAGGTTATTGCACCACATTTGCGGGTCACATAAAAAATACCACACATTACCGATAAAAGATGCCTACTCAGTCTATTTGTAATCACCATCGAAGATCTCTATTTTTGAAAGTAGAAACTGCAATAAATACCGACAGGGGATTCGAACCCCTGTCCCTTTAATAACCAGTTTTATTATTATTGAACATTGGGAGGCCTAATGCACCACTTTTGTATTCCATCAAAAACCCACCGACGGCTTATAAGAGGAGGCGGACAATGCCTTTTGGGAAGACTTTTTTCGACGTAACTGCCCACCATGTTTTGTGCCATATGGAGAAAAACCTGGAAAACTATCACCACTCAGCGTGCTATCGAGGAAATGCTTTTAAAACATATTCCACAACCACCACCGAGTGTGCTTTCTGAAAGCAGCAACTAAACAATATTATCGGCGGATTCAAACCTCGGTACTCCAGTATGCTTGCCCACATTGCCACTTGGACACGAGTCGGGCCGAATCAGGCATCAAAAAATGCTAACAGTTAAAAAAATATTTCTACTCAAATTGTGCTAAAATGCTTAATTTTAATAAATATTATTGGTGTTCATTGTAATACAGAAAAACTTTCCAAAGAAACTTAATTAATTTTATGAAACATGTAAAAATTAAAATAATTTTGAAATATTTTGAAATCGCATGAGAAATAAACGATTTTTCATTTAAAAATTACCATAGAATATTTTTATTTAAAAATCATGTGTGATAGAAATAGACTGAACACTATAAAATTTATTTTAAATTTAATCATATTTCTTACTATAAAAAAAAGTCTAAACAAAATTCATAAGAAACTCTTTCCATTTCTAAACATTTTTATTTAAGGCAGACATCATTATTTCAATAGTTCCCGGTTAAACAAAAGTGCAAAATTCGAATGTAATTTGTTTAAATCATTGAATTTTGTCGGAGCATGGAAAATTAAATTGGCTTCGGGGAAAATAATTGTTCTTTTCAGTAAAAATTCTTTTCTATTCGTCTGATTTTCCAAAAAGAGAGAGAGAGCGCATGCTGTCTATCGTAAAAAAGGATTATTAATTATTACAATTAATCATTTTTTTTACGCTATGTATGTTCTTAACGCTCCATGAGGTTTTTATGCATCGATTTGTGGAATATATTATATTAATTAAAAGTGTATTATTAAAAGGCTTATGAAATAAATTTGGTAAGGGAATTACTGATTAATTTAGAAAATGTTATTTTTGTTCCAATGCAGCTGGCAAACACTTCGACAGCTTGGTCAAAAAAATCTTATAGAATATACGATTTTTTTAAAGAGGTGATAGATAAACTTTGAAACTAACAAATTTTGGAGATCTAATATTCTTATAGAATATTTTTCTGATATTTTATTTAATACTCAGCACCAGGTTTGCAATTTTTTTAGGGTACACCTAGATGTTTAAAATCCCATTTTCGGAAATGGTGGTTGTGCTAGTTATGAGCATTATCACTCATCGATTTAGAGATAGTAAAACGGTTATTATACGAATACGGAGTTAGCCAAATATGCATCTCGCATATAAGGGTGCTGGCTATTATGAATAAAGTTCACATCATTTGTAGAAGCAATGTATCTTACAATGTGTACCCCAGTCATAAACTGGCGCATTTAAACCGTAATTTAAACCGTCCAATAATAGATTTGGAGCTGTCATCCAGTTGGCCAGGTTCATCGGCCGGGTTTGGTTACATCTTCTAAGGGAATATTAAGATACTGGTTTATGATGCTGAGCAACTGGCTGCACGTATCATAGTATCTGGATTAGTAGTTATAGATATACCACAGATAGTTCAAATTATTTAAATTTCTATGCTCGAAAGATGAGAGACTTGTATTGACGAAAATTTGAATACTTCTTTTGACCTAGTATGCAATTCGCTTTTATTACCTTTGTTGATGTACATTGATTAATAGACCTCATATTTACTAACGTGTTCTTCCACTTCGGGGTTTTTTTGTGTATGCCTAGCAAGCAACAGGAATGAATTTTCATGTTGCATTGTTGTTGCTGATTGAATTAATTAAAAATGTACGCTGCTTAGAAATATTAATTCAATGTGAAACAGACACAGATTCAAAATGAGAATAAGTTCATAGCCATCATTAATCTAAAGCAGTTTTCTGCTGAAAACAAAATTCCTCCGAAAAGAACTTGTTACTTCATTAAAATAAGGAATGGCAAAATGTGATCGGACAGAGACGTCTCCGTGGAAGAGTCCTGATTCATCGATATGAACCTTTTCTAATCGGCGGCAAAAATGCTTCCGCGTAACAAATGGATCGCTCTGGTATCTGGAATCTGGGGGATTGATGAATTGGTGAGATCCTTCTGCGACAGATAGAAGCGGCGCTGATCACATAATCGATTCAGTAATAGATTATTTTCATTACTGTAAAAGAACGCCGGGGAATTGCGTGATAAATGTGGCGACAGATCGACGTGAAAAGGAGCGATCGAGCGTACAGATTATGGCTTCAGATAGAACTCTAAAAATCGCTGCCCTGTCGTAAAAGTCGTTGTCTTGTCATCTGAATCGTTATCCGGCCTCATCAGAGTCCTTCGAACCAATTGACGGACTTAATGTTCGGCGCGGGCGGTCAAACTCGAAGGTTGAATTTGGTACGTTTCTTTTAAAATATTTCTGAGGACAACTTGGTTAACTAAACATTTAATGACATTCAATCTATGAATTATCGGTCTTGATCTTGAATTTTGTTTTTAGGTACATTTAATATTAGCGTATAGGATTAATTGTAGTAATATGTATTTAACACTATGCATTTTGAATAGCCTTTTTACTGCAGAGTAGTACTCATGCAAGCCAGTTACTCTAAACAGACTTACAGGAAACGTTCGCAAACAGTTGAATGTGATGCAAACATATGAAGACAAGTTAATTGGTTGTATATGAAGGCAAGTTGATTCCTTCGAACAACATAACGTTGCAACATAATGTTAGCAATATAACTGGATTTGAGGCGGTCATAGTCGAAGGTATTTTTGTTGAAGGTGGTAAGTATTTATATTGCCAAAGAAATTTGGTCCAACAAAAATAGAATGATGTTCAAAATGCGGATAGCGGTCCTGATATTGAGGCAGTAATGGATATTTAATGTTGGAATTTAGCATGCAACTTCTTTATTAATTTAGTATAATTTGCTGAAAGGATTGTTATAATATCTGTAACATTTTCATTTACTTATACTATATCTCTAAAGACTAACCTAAAATTTTCCATAGTTTTAAAATAGATCTATATAACATTTAAATAAAATAAATGTAAATTAACTAAAATGTTCAGTATATTAGTATTATTAGAACATCGACAAGATTTGTTTATTAATAGTAACGTATAATGAATTTGATCACCGTTTTTGTTCAGATAAAATTACATCTGATATCCCATTGTCAAGTGTGTTTTTGTTTTATGTTTTGATAGTCTGTTGCATTTGCGGTTTGCTACAGATATGAAACTAATGTAAGCCAGTTACTTCGAAAAGATATACAGAAACCCTTATATAGGAAGATATGTTGTCAACGAAAAGGTTTGCCTGTTGCCTATATATGAAGATATATTGATTATTAAATCATGACAGGATATAATTCAATTTTTATTTCTCAAAATAATATCACGTAGAGGTATAAATGGATTGTATAAAGCACTAGGATCATCGTGCTCAGAATTGTTTTTAAATAATAGTAGATCACTGTGTATTATTTTTATACAATAGTATTTTATTTTGATTGATTACTTTTGTAACAAATTAGATATGTTTATAATCTGCAAAACTATTTCTCTGATATGAAATTCATTTAAAAATCGAATAATTCATTAGAGTATTAAAATATACTCTAATGAATTATTTTTTTAATTTAAATGAAAATTTTAATTTTTAATAATATTATTATTTTTGCAAATATATGATAATTTAAAAAAAATGTCACGTTTATGCTCATATAGACTTCAAGAGATAAAAATTATCGAATTACATGACGAATTTGAAAGATAAATAAGATAAACTTTTATATCAATCAAAGAATTTTCCATTTCTGTAAATTATAACAGAGGATTTTATTCTTGTATTCTCTTTTAATCTGCTGTCTTTATCAGAAATTTAAGTTTTAACAATAAATGTTCCATCTATTGCCCTTTTTGCTTATTGAAATTTACAACAAATTACTGATTTTACGTATAGTTGAATACTAATATGGATACATTTACTAAAAATATTGAAAATAAATGTTTCTTCACATTTTATTTCAGTATTAACTGTCAGTTTAACATTTAAAACCGTGTAATGGTTAATAAATAAGTAAAAGACTAAATTTCAACGATCATATCAAATGGACATATTAGATTAGTGAGCCTTTGTATACGAACACTTGCTTGCTTCTTTGTTTGAAAAATAAATAAATAAAGTCAGAAATTGTAAAAGTCTGTATTGAAGAAATTGTGTAAATATGTAATTTGGTCAAAATTATTTGGAAATGTTTGAGTTACTATTAAAAAATACTTAAATACTAGATTTTTTTTTTACTGAATAGCATCTAAAACTGCGTCTTTGGTTTTATTTTGTTTTACTTGTAAACATATTTTATTAGATTCTATACTTAAAAAAACATATTTATGAAAGAAACATATTTATTCTCGTTTTGACTTGTTGCAAATTGGGCGATTTTTATATCTTTCCTCTAGATTAATTACAGAGATACACATATTTATTTTAATTGATCTCATATCATAAATATGTGTAGCAATTTTTTCTAAATCTATTTACTATTTTATATCATTAATTATTTTTAATTACAGCTGTATCTGTTTCATCCAAAATAAAAAATGATGCTTCATTAATTAAACTAATTTTTATAAAAAATTTTTGTGCAAAGGATTCATAATTTTTACTTAATTATTCATATCACTTTTAGAGCAAATTAATGCAATAAAGTAACAAAAACCTTTTAACTAAATTGATTAATACTTTGGAAGTAAATGCATATTTTATACTTTTTAACTTGCATTAACACCTATTTAATGTTCTAACACCTATTATTTGTTTTTAAATGACAAGAAAAAAATTATTGTTAGTTCCAAAATAAGACAGCTACATAAATATTTATTTGAAATACATCGTGTAGTTAAACAATTAAAAAAACTCTCTTTCAAGAAGAAAAAAAGAACTAACAAGATAAAAATTTGCGCCCTAATATTTCTCCTCCAAATCACCTTTTCAATTACTCATCATGCAAATCCGAAGCTTTCCACTTTATCCAGTATATTTTTGAAGCTCACGATAATATGATTGATGACACAAAATGAGCATTGCAAAAATGCATTCATAAAAACTAAGATGAGATTCCACAAAAGCAGATAATAGATTGTTAAAAATGCTCTTGTTATTATGGTAGGAAATAAAAATGCCCGTTCTGAATTTATTCGTCTTGTTAAAACTACCCAAATTTAAAAAGTTTTTTTTTATTAAAAATGATATATCTATATATCGAAACAAATATTCAATGATTGCGTAGAGTAAAAATTAATGTCTGGGTTGTAAAAAGCAAAAACTACACTTACTTAGAAGATATATTTATAATAGGTATAACTTCAGATTTATTATTTATATTAATTTTATTATGCCTCTGTATTATATAATGCTTTGAACGCTTATACAATATTAGGTTAGTATTCTTTAATATCATAGACAACTATGCATAAATAGAATTTTCTTTAAATATATAATTCATGAAAATTTTAGTTACGAATATTTAATGTTAGTTTTGGCTTTCAGTCAAATTTGAATTAAGTATTAGTTACATTAACATTTATTATATTATATGTGTTCATAATTTTTATTTAGTATTGCATAAGAGTGATTAATAAATATAAAAATTTTTTTAACATATATTATGAACAAAACCAATTTATTTTAAAGTTCAATAGTTCAATTTATCTACAAAATACGAATTTATTGAGATAATGTAGTTAAAAAAATTAAAAAAGAATATTTAGTAAATGTTTTTAATTAATTAATTTTAATTAATTTAATTGATTTTGATTAATTTTTAGTCATAAAAAATGTCAATAGGCACTATGGCATATACAGACTTATTTTCAGTCATTTTTAATTTCTATGATGCTTTCTTATAATAATAATTCAACATTTTGTAAAACGACATAGCATTATAAAAATGAAATAAAATTATCATCAAGCTAAACCTTGATAAAAGTTATATAATAAACCCTGTTAAAATGAAATTAAATCTTTAAAAAGTTAATTTTCCTATCTATAATGTCAGCTAAACTACGAATAAATTTTTCAATATTGCGAATTGTTATTCTATTAGCCTTAACTTTCGTATTTTTTTATTTATTTTTTTCGTATTTTTTTCAGTTGGAAACTATTATTTAAAAATGATTAATGAAATGTAAATTATTAGTCATTTTTAATTCAATTAAAGAGATAAAATTGTAAAAAAAATTCTGCTTTTATCGGTTAAATATGTTTTCATGTGTATTAATTCGATATTTTTATATCTAATTCATTGAATTCTTATCATCATTATTTATGCAATATAAACGTATACATAGGAACTATTTAATTTTTTTTTATATTTAAAAGATATCTATTTTAATGCATGGTTTTATTCTTGACATAAACCTAATGCATTTATGTGACTCCTGATGGTTTTTCGACTTGTTTCATGATCCCATAACAGACTTAATGTTCCGTGACTTAATGTCTTAAGAAGTTTTCATTAAATTGGTATAAAAAAACTATGAAAACTTTCTTACGTTGTACGTGAGCAGAATCAGTAGAGAATTAATTACAATGAACGGCAATATTTAAAGGTTATTTAATTTTAATTTTATTTTGTAGGTTTAATCGATCCGCTCTAATTGAATTGTGTTTGACATTTTTAAAATCCACATTATTATTTAAATTTAATTAAATTAAATTTAATCCACATTATTTATTTAAATGTAATTACATTTAAATAAATAAATAGTCACTGACGTTTTAAGCCTGATGGCCGAGTGACTATCTCTCGGGGTATAGGTTCCATGGATGATAGTAGTGGCTCAGAATCCACATTAAACCGTAGGTACCGTCTAATATGTCTGTAGAGAGTTGGTCGTAGGGCTGACAACCCTCCCGTAAAAAAAAACATTTTCTCTCAAAATCTGCCATTAGACGGACGACATTGGTCCACCAAGGGGCATTCGGGGCAATGAAGAAAAAAAGTAGTTATTTTAATCTATATAAACAATTTCAGAGGCTGTCTCTTAAATTTATCACTAAAATTATGATTTATTTGAAATAAATAAATACAACCAAATACATAATTTTTACTTACTTAATTTTTTAATTTAAATAATACATTTTACATTTACATTAATACATTTTACATTTACGAAATTCCTGATCATAAAACAGAGATTTTGTAAATACGTTCTCATCTTCGTGTCCAATTGAAATCGTATTTTCATGTTATTTAAAACATCTGACAAAAGTTTAATATTAATAGTAAAGGAGTATTTCAGAAATTTAAGAGCAGTTTTATTATGACTAAATATTATATAATGCCCACGTTGTTATTTTTTTAAAATGCCGGGTATTTTGAACAAAGTTTTTCATCTTTGAAATGAAAAATAGCAATAGATTTAACTTTACATATGATGAACTAAATGGTCTTTGAAATTTGGAACAAACACCAACTGGGGCAGTATATGGTCAATTCGCTGCTATCTACCCAACTCTTTGATTCTAGGGGACGTTTTAAAGATGTATAGTGTCTTTTCCAGACATATACACGGAAACCTTTGGTTTGCTTTGCTTTTCAGTTTTCGAACTTCCTTAGTTACAAAACTTTAAAACGATATCAACTACGCAGCTTCAGTTTCGCATTTATTACATTTGTAAATAATTTTTTATTTTATTTTTGTGTGCCTTTTAACGTTTATTTATTTATTTCTATTTTTACACATCGTCAGAGTTTTCTATTTATTAATTCGTATCCGACGAATTGTCTCCATAATGCTTATTACAATCGCTGAATGACAGAATATTAATCACGTGATAGCGCAACATTCAGATATATTAATAACGCCAGTAGACACCGGAATCATTCGAGCGTGATTAATACGACTTCAGACGGCAGACAAAGCGGAAATCTTAAGCCTAACGAAAAACGTCGCCGTTTTATTTACGATTCCGCTTTTGACGCCCATTGAGCGCATTTACGAAATCCCTGATTCTTACATCTCCTTGTCCTTGCGGATCACATAATGGATCTCTTAAGAGATTATTTTCATTACATCTGCCATAAAAATCTCTGGAGGAGTCTTCGGCACTGATGGATGCAGGGCCCGAATGAAAGAATCAATCGCCCATGAAGACGATATCTTGGGATGCAACTCTGGAAGCAGCGTCATCTATCATGGAAATGGACGGACCTGTTGATTGGGCCCATCCAGTGATGGAGCCCGAATTCTTACCGACGATATATCAACCGGTTTCTTCATCTTCTTCTTCTTCTTCTTTTCCTTCCTTGAGGAGGAGGACAAGCCCCTACCACCGCTAGATTTATTGGTAGATGAGAATTGGATTCATGGATGCTTTCAGTTTCGCTCCTATTCATTTGGAAGTATGCGGCGATTTTTTTTTCTTTATATGTTTCTTTTCTTTTTTTCTTCTTCTTCTGCTCCTTCAAAGGAGTTTATTTGTTTATTTATACACGCGTACATTATACCCAGTGTATTCCGATTGAAGTGATTTATGTAAGATCGATTTGAATTTATGCTATGGTTCTTGTGTGTACTACATACAGTTTGTTATTTCTTCTTTGAAAGGGTAGGTTGAGAATGGATATGTAGTATTTCTTCTGTATTACTTTTAAATGCGTTTTCTGTAAGGGGAAGGATGGGGGTTCGTATTATGGGAGTATCGTAGCAAGTAATATCCGGAATCAAACATTTTCTCGTTTACAGTGGAAGGCCTACACGAAAAGATATGTATTGAATCATTGTTATCGGAAATGCATCAGCGTTTCGTAAATGATTAGATGGCATAAAGGTTCATAGAGGAACTAATAATCCTTGAAGCTGTAATGTGGGTCTTTATTACTTTTCCAACGGATAAAAGACGGATATTTTCGAATCTTGTGTGTGTTCTTGTAATTTCTAAAGCACTTATCATTTCAGTGTTTAAGAAAATGTGCTCCTATTCATACATATGTCGTTTTGAAGATATTACGAACACAATGAGAGCCAAATGTAACCTCTTTTATAAGAATATTTTCATTCTTAACATCAAAGAAAATGTAAATAGTGAAAGTTGAATCGCATCGATTGTTATATTAAAGAATAGTCAATGTTGGAATTGACGACGATTTAAGGCATTAATCTAACATAAATTTTATATACTGTAATTTTTAAAATGTGAAAGAGTTTTTTAGCAATAATTTGTAATAAAATATAAGAAAAGCATAAATTTTTCAAAAATAAGCATAAATAAATTCTCGATATAAATAAAAGGCACTAAATACCTTCTGTGGGCCAAGTGACAGAAGACAAATCTCTTTTGGACAATGGCAATCTTCTTTCTGAAAATTAAAAGACTTATATAAAATAAATGTTATAAATACATCAATCATAAAAAATTTAAAAAGTATTATGATAAATGTTTAAATTAATTACTTTTTAAATGCTTCGAAATAATATGTGAAAAATAGAATTAATTACAAGATTTACCTAAACATTGTGATTTTATTACATTTTAATAAAACCTATTTGGATTAAAAGTTTATTTCATTTATTGATTTATAGAAATCACAATTAATTTCATAGCAGCATGGAATTTAAAAACTAGAAATATAAAATGTTATCAGTATATAAGATGTTTTGTATTAAGTATAAAATAGACAATTATAAATATAAAATCATATACGGTACATACTATATATGGTACGCTGTTTTTGCAAAATGTTATAGGCACCGAAAAAAATAAATGTGTTAGTGATAGTTTTTGTTCGTTATTATAGTTTTTGTTATTATTTGCAATAACATTTTTGTTCCTTCAAATTCTTTCAACTGATATAAACGAGAACCAGAATACCTTAATGTTCTCAATATATAGATATCACTATCAAATCAAAGGGACCATACAAAGTATAAATAAATCTAAAAAATATTGTTGACAATATTTATACATAAAAAGCATAGATGAAAATAATATAATCGTAAACAAGGATTGCATTTGAAGGAGTTAAAATGATGATCTTTTGGGCTGGTCCAACAAAACATCTGTTGTTAACTAAGCAAACTAACTGTAATTAAGTACACTTCCCACGTGTATCTCAGGAAGCTTTAGTCATTAGAATGGAAGAATTAACGCCCAACTTATCCAAGTGGGCAAAGGGAGATTACACTGGAACTACGAAGAAATATTCCTTGTGCCAAAGACCCTAAACGCCCCGACGATGTGTAGGGTGGGTAGGCAGTCACGATCTCCATGGCAACGTGGGGCAGACGCTGATGGTGACGAACGACCCCCGACGTGCTACCGGACTCTGGAAAACCCGAATCTCCCCAGGAAGCTAATCTCCCTTCGCTGACCCCGCTTATCCCCCTAAAGTCCGGCTCAGGAGATCGAATTCTGTTGAGGTGGAGGGCCGGATTAAGTTGCCGGACTCGTGACCGGGATGATCATTTGTGGCCTGATTAGAAGCTGAAGACTCTTTCACTTAGGTCCAGAGGAAATTTGCATTCAAATGAGACAGCGGGCAGATTCAGGTGGAACGTGATGTTGTCCTGGAAGGATCAAATTACAGTTGTCTTTCGAAGAAAATTAAAATTTTAAATGTAAAGATTTTAAGTGTCTCCAGGAAGATTTCTAGTTGTCTACAACAATAGAATTTTCGAAAGACTAGATTTTATTATTATTATTTATGAAATTTAATTTTTCGGGTCTGATTAGTTGGCAATGTTTTTAATTTGTATGAAATTTGCATTAACTTATTGTAGAGCAACTAGTTTTTAAAAGCATGTTAATGTAGCCTTTTGCCATTTGTAGCAATATACGATATTTTTTTGAATTAGTATGTTTATTTACAGTGTGCCTACTTCTCTCGTTGATTTGAGGTGATTATATCAGTTGCAGTTATTATGTTCTGAAATTAATTATTGTTCCTTGGATGTACTTATTTGTCTTATTTATAAACAATAAATTATATTTTTATTTGAATTAAAAGTTTATCATAATTATTTCATGTGCATATTCTTACTCTTTCTTGTATGTTATTGATAATTTTCGAACCTGATTTATATAAATGTGTTTATGTTAGTCTTGATTTATTTAAGATATAGTGTATTACAACGTAGTAGATTCCTTTTAGCAATGATATGGAAGTTGTTATGGGTTATTGCGGTTTTTAGTTATATTGACACTTGTGGATAATGTTTAGACTTTAATAAATATCAACACTACACTATCTTAAGCACTAATGTCAGTCAGGGAACATTTAGACCATAAAAATATTTGACATATAAAAATGGACTTTGTCTCGACGATCATCAATTTGTCATGCTCTGATTTTTTTAAAGGAAGACATGAATGGTACTTTTCTTTATTCACTTTTTCTCGACTCTGTAGAGTACCATCCTTCATATAGGAAATATCTAATGTCTGGGAGTCCTATATTATTTCTCGACTGTCTGCTTGCTGAAGGACAGGTTTGGAATTTTGGATAATGTACAGAGATTCATGGCAACGACGTTGTCACGAGTAACAACGATAATAACGATAACGTAACAACTATTTGTTAAACATCAATTATAAAAAGATAGTTAGGTTATGAGTATTATTATTATCAGGACTTTTTAAAAGGTTTGTTGCATTTCATTTGGCCTGTATTTAATTTCCCCGTTCAAATCTTTATTAATCACCAACTCTAAATTGTGTCTTTTCTGGGCACATACTCTACGGAAAAATTATTTTTCAGGACAATCTTCACAGTTTGGCCTGATATTTTGCACAGTAAAAATTTCTGCCAAATATTTTATGCGCTCTGTATAAAGAATTAGTAATCATTTTTAATTTTCATAACTTAAATTCAAGTTTAGAATAGCAAAAATGTTATGCTGAAAATTCTTCTAGTGCTATTGGAATAGTATAAAGAAAGAAAAGCAAACATAGAAGGAGTAAATGCACTTGTTCGATGAATTCCTTTTATTAACTTTCATGAATAATTATTAACCACTTCCCTTATGAATATGCATTAATTTACGCCTGTTTATTTGTTTAATTTTCCTACCCTGGGAAAAGAACCGATAGCTGAGTAAACACATAATAATGAAATTCAAATTAAATGCACGATAAATCCACACATTTTGAATACAAACAATGCTCGTTCAAGGATGTATTTTCATTACTCTGCTTGCAACTGCAATTTATTTTAAATTATTTTTCTTAATTGCTATTCCGTGTTTACTATTAAGAAGATAATAATAAAAGAAGTATTCGGTATTTTACATGGAATTAAGAAGGAGAGGGAACGAGTAAATCTCTATGATAGAGATAGGTTTAAAAAAGGTAGATATTTTGCTATGCATACATTAATAAACTTCTACGAAAATGTAAATAACAATTTTAATGCAAATAAAAATATTATTTCAAACATTCTTTCTAGAAATATAAAAAAAGTAAAGAAATTTATGCGTTAAATAAATTTATCAAATTATGTTGAGTTATGTAAATTGCTTTATAGCAACTATAATTTTCAATACCTTTTCTAGAAAAATGGAAATATAAGATGAAAAATATTTGCTATTGTTCATAAAATATACAAACGAATGTTTTTCTATTATTAAAAAGTATACAAAAATTCTTTATTCAAGTTACATAATATAAAATTGAAAAAAAAAAAACAAGGCTGTTTCCATTAAAAAATTAATAATTCCTTAATAACAACTTACTAATGCTATTGAAAGGCACTTATTAGGCAATGCATATTATAATATATTGAACACTGTTCAAATTTTGTGAATTATTTCTCATTAAGTTTCTGAAAGTATCACATGGTATTTTGATAAAGATGAAATTATTAAGTAAAGAAAAACAATGATTTACATCGTTGAGACCCAATTAGTAACCAAAGAAATGTTATTTTGAATAACATGCCCTAAAGTAATAAAATAAAATTTAACTATGTTAAGTTTATTTTTTAACTATGTTAAATAAACTAAATTTTAATTAACATAGTTAAATAATTAAGTGCTAATATTTTGAACTTGCATTTATTTTCTACAGCTTCCTTTCAATATGAAATATCTTTCTAATAATCCCTATTTTTGTCTACGGTACTTAACAAAAAAAATGAATAATTTAGGAAATATTTTAAGTGTATCTTTAAATATATAATTCAATACAAGATATCTCTTCTAATATTAAGAGGTATCTCCGACTAGCTAATGTATAAATTCAATGAGTGACGATGAGCCACGGATATATTAGTAAAATTCCGTTGTTCATAATATATAATTATTTTTATGAAAACCTTATCTATATAGACATCGATCAACATGGAAAAGTCACTATTGCAAGCATTTATAAATGATATAAACATAGAAGTTCTGTAAAACTGTAACCGATGCCTTATCTTTTGTATTCATGGGAGAATCCAACAAATAAAAAAAAAAAAAAAAATGCTGACCAAACTAATCTATAAAAATGCGTTTCATATTTTCTGGCTGGTATGTTTGGACATTGCCATTCTGAAATCACAATATGATATGTATAATATCTTCTAATATTTAGAGATATGTTTGACTGGTTAATGTGCTTCTTTATAGATATACATAAACTCACTAAGCCGTTCATCCAAGAAATGTACCAAATGTCTATATACTAGTACTCTTGTCCAGAAGATTGTTTCAAGAGAAATATTCCATCAGAAAATATTTTAAACAGCAGTAATAATAATATATTAATTATGTAATTTTAAAAATAATTGTTTAAGTATTTTCATGGAAAAATTTACTTTTATATAGAATCATATTAGCAAATTTCAATAAAAATTTCTACATGAATCTAAGAGTATATTTCAAGTACTTAGATTTCATTTGCATACATTCGTATTTTGATTAAATTACTTTTTTATTATTCTACATAAAAACGTTTAATTTGATCCACTGCATTATATAATTATAATGACATAAATACTGGCTATTAATAAAATAATCTCGAACCTGATTCATTATACTTTTAGCATTTCTCTAGAAATAAAAATAATTGTTTATTTATCTAACTTCTCACTTTCTTAAACCTGAGACATAGTGTTACCTTAAACATGAGACCTCAATTAACAGCCGACTTATAAAAAGTAAACGTAGAGGATAAAAAGAAAAAAAAAAAGTATCCATTGGTATATCTTTCTTCGTTCAATGCTGCCGGTGCGTCAACAAGGCGTTGAGCTGAAAATAAGTTAGCAGCGTAAAATAAATATAAAACTAAATCCTGAGTAACAGCTTTGCTCATTTAATGCCCCAGCCCCCAAGCACCCCGCTGAGTCCGGCAACGGCCGTCCCAGGGATTAACCCATGACATAAAGCAGGAAGAAAGTCGTTCCCCAAATGGCCTCCCGGATCAACAGTTAGGATCGTAAAAAATAACGAAGCTGTTTTTTACTTCTTTTGCCTATCCGGGCCCTCTCTCCTTAAGTCTTTCCAGCAGCAGAAGCAGCAACTGTTTTTTGTTACTGTTGCCGGATTTTTCGCACTTATCTTTTGCCGGATTACCCACTGTGTATCTTTGCCTATTCCCTGGGAAAGTGGATGTTAATCGCATAACCATAACTGAGAATCTTCCCAAAAATGGGATTACTGTCTGTAATTAGAGTTTGAAGCAATTTCCTTCAGGAATAAAAATTTCTTATCTAGAGTGGAAGATATTTTTTTCAGGACTAATAAAAATATTTGGCATGATATATTTAGTATAGAATTTGCATAAAGAGGGTAAGATAACTATATAATTCACTTAAGTACATAAAATAACTACATAATTCTCTTAATAAAGTTTATAAGATAACTATATAATTCTCTTTATTGGTTTGCAATCTATCTATATATATATATATATATATATATACATACATATTTCACAAAGTTTCGTGTGTGTGTTTATGTATCCTACTATGTGTTCTTACAATTTACATACACATTTCATCAAAATTGAAAGGGATACTTCTAATACAAAAGTCTATATCAACCGAAACAAAAATCTAGAAATCGGACCCATATTCGTTAAGAAATTACTCAATAAGTTTTTACGCGAATTTGTCAACTTTTCATGGTTGACATTATTTTTAAACTGTTGTGCTGTTCATAGAAAGGTTGATGTTGGCTAACTAGGTGATTTCAGGTGAATAAACTAGGTGATTTAAAGCTTTCACTGATAAATAAATAAGAAAAAGCTACTAACCACTGAATTACAACCACCTAAAATTTTGTTTCACAAATAAGAAAAAAACATTAAAAATGTCCCGGTTTTTTTGTGTACAAAATTCTGGTTTAACTCTTATACCTCTAAAGGAGTCGCTAATGCTGCAAAACGAATTATATTGCAAATTCCTTTAAGTTATCGTAGTACAATTCAATGAATTTTTCATTGTATGTTCGAAATTTGACAGCCATAAGGGTTAGTTTAGAGGAGGGAGCCTTTCTAAGTGAAGTTTGGAAAAACTGGTCATGTTAAATACGTCTTCATTCCCAGCATATCCTCAATAACTTTTGATACAACAATAATGGAATTCCAAAAGTTATATTTCCCTATACGATTTGCTTCTTAAGCTGTGTATATAAACAAAGCAAAAACAATCACTAAAAACTATTGGGATTGATTTGCGATCGACTGCATTAGACATGGTCAGTTACATGTGATAACATCTAGAGTTAGATTGGAAAAAATTACGTATGTTTGCAAATAACGGGAAAACAAGGAATGTTGTTTACTTTCAGGCTCTAACAGATAAAATATAATTACCGGATGTAATTTTTGCTATTTACAATGATGTTAATAAAAATAAAATAAATAAGAGTATTTTACCTTAATTTAAGCATTTATATATATGTGTGTGTGTGTATGTGTGCGTGCCTATTGCATCTCTTAATATTTATGCAATAAAATAAACAATCTATTGATTCATTATAATTTACTGACTACCATGTTACGAATGACGAAAGAAGCTTATCTATACGATATAAAAGGGCTGGGTTGCAGCGACCTGGTGAATAGTTTGCCAATTTTGGAAGTTGACAGAGCAATCAAAATACCACAAGCAACACTGAACCGAAAGCTTTTGTAATTACACAGGAATGAGACGGTAAATGTTTAATCCGAAAGTACTTACATTGTACTTGAATAGAGCGTGTGATAACTACAAATGCCACATTAGGAT